>WTSP01005237.1:0-16674 GCA_025331215.1 Actenoides lindsayi | reverse complement strand
TCATTCTAAGAAAGAAAAGCAAATTAGGGACTATTTTTCTTCACTATGTAGTAGCACATACTAAACAAAAGCCTGCACTATTTATTACCCAAACATACAGAATCTTCACTGAACTAGTGGAATCTCATAGGAAATAGTTTGAGAACTATGAACCTCAAGATGAGATGTCAAGATACTTCAAAGACTTCGTCTGACATTATATTTGTAATGTGTTAAAAATGTGTAATTCTACCACATTTTTATTGCTGAGGCATTAGGGACTTTCTGAGGTGAAGTGTTTTGTCAACTCTCTGAGTCTAGATTGTCAGATCAGATTTAAGGAAGCAGCAGGTGATGATGATTATAGGGTTATATCCTGTGGATTAACCTTGTGTTTATGCTGATACTAAGACTCTTTACAATGTTAAGTATTAACAATCTGCCAGATCAGAAAGGTTTCCTGTGAAAAGGAAACTGTAGTGTGCAGAATTCTTTTGTACTAATGTTTGATAGAATTAGCTGCCACTGTATCTTCAGTATTCTGAATGGTAACGGATTTAAAAAGCTTTTTATTCAAGCTACAAGGTTTTTCATAGAATCAGATGGGATCTTATGTTTCTTCTCTGCAAGAATAAATATTTTGACACAATCTAAAAGATAAAATTAACATGTTGCGTCGATTGTTTTCATAGATATCTTAGAAATATTGATCATATAAGAAATCCCAGCTAATGTGACTATTTATTTCAAGTTCAGGTTATTCAATTATTATGCACTTACTAAGAAAAACTGAATTGCCACATCAAACAGTACTTGCTTATATCCACGTGTAGATATGAAACCTACTGCTCTACTAGAAGTTCTGAGTCTACGCTATCATTGCTGTTATTTCTTAGTTTAACTTAGAAAAGGAAGAATAAGGGAATTACGCAGAACTATTAGAAACATAAATTATCTTATCTGCAAGTGTTGCTGTAACATCACTAATGTTAGTAACTCAGGTCTGGATACAGGTGCAGCAGTAAAACCTTGAGGCTAAGGATGTACTTTTCCTGTAATATAATAATAGATTATTGCAGCCAGTTTGCATCCAGCCCTAACACATTATAAATGAAGTTGTTCTTAGTCAATCAGATCTCTCTCAGCTCTCGTTTCTGTAAGTGCATTTCTGTGAAGATGCTCATACATCAGTAATGGTCCCTGATCTAAAACAAGTAAATGTCAATGTGTTTAAGATAGTGTTCTTAATGATCTAGTGCTATCAACTGTTCCTGTTGTTACTTGTTATACTTCATTTTTTCGTTTGTTTGAGAGAAGTGGACTCTACACTGTACCATGCATATCCACGATACTGAGGAGAATCAGAATTCAGACTTACAAAATCACTCAGAGCTCAGTTTGATGACATTTTTTTCCTTCTTATTCCTATGAGGGAAATATACTCCTTTTTTCCTATAACTGAAATTAATTCTCTGTCATATCTAAGTGTTTCCTACATGCATTTGTTCTCCTTTTTCCTCTCTGAACTTCTCCCAACATCCATATTTTTATTGCATGTTAGAAGAGAATACATAAGTGGAGAATACTTCAAAGAAGCAGAATCCTCAGCTAATGGTGGCTCAAAAAGTCCTACACTTACGGCTACTTGTTTAGTTAGAGTAGGGTTCGAGATTTTATTGTTTGTTTTTCCTGGAGCTATGAAAACAGGTCTTAAAGGGGTAGCTTTAGTGTGAACATCAGCCTAGGCTGAATGTGTTAACACAGCTACGGCAATAATTGTTCAGATTGTGCTTTCACAACAAAGAATGACAAATTTGGAACAAATCCACTGAAATAAGTTAGATTTTTATGTTTACTCCATTGCTAAAGGTGAAGTTATATTAGCTAATTAAGTGAGGGTGGATATTAAATAAGGAAGAATGTGGAAAGGGAGAATTATTGATTTTCTTCATATAGATGAAATATGTCAAAAGATACATGATAGGACTTTCTTATCAATTACACTAATGCTATTGGTGCACCACACATTTTATCTTTACTGTAACGAACATGTTTAAATTTCTGAATACTTTTCTTTAAAATTAGCCAAGTATATGCTTTATAATAGCAATATTTGCATTAAAACATGCTGGTTGCATAGAAAAAGTTTCACTCAAATTTCACAAATAGAAAATAAGACCTAAGAGAATCCTGGTACAGAATGTCATATAGGACACAAATTCAACTGTAAATTGTACGTCACATTTAAATGGCCTGGATTGCAATGAGTTGGGAGTGGGAAGAGTTTTTAATAGATAACTGTTTCAGCATGGATACAGTAAATTTCAAGATCTGTTGCACTGAATGCATATTTTTTAATTCTGTGTTTTATATATATTAGAGAATTAGACTGAACAAATTTTCATAAAGCAGTATTTTATATGGATTTCGAAATAACAGATGTCATTATTCTTTTTCTTTTATGGAATTACAGGAAAAAGTTCAAAACCAGTAGTGACTACACATGAACTTCACTCTCTGGGTGTGACACTGTAACCTGAAAAGAGTATGTTTATGTATTTGAGGATAGTAAAATGAATTAGCATGGCTTAATTTAGAAAAGGCTGTAATTGTAGAAATAAATTGGTACTTAGATAAAAATAGGAAAGGTGTAATTTGGAAGAAACATAGGCCATATTTGGTCTTTAAATATTGCTATTATTGTAAAAATGCTGCAGAAATACTGCCAGGATTGATAAATTACAGACATATTTTTATCACGGTTCTTCTGTCTTGTCTAGAAAATATAGTTTTGTCAAATAATAGCCACCTACACCAGAATGTCAGATTTTCCCCTATAGTTGGAAAATAAAAAGCTAAGGTTCTTACTCTGGTTTTCCAGAATAGGAATTTTGCTGCTGGAAGAGAAACAGAAGGTGTAGGTGCCACTTCTGTCAAAGCAAATAGACTCAAGCCCTCCAGCATTGAGTAAAATCACAAAAATCAGAACTCTTCCCTTCTCTTCTGGAATAAGTGGAAATGGAAACCTGCAGAACAAAGGCATGATACTCAAGTTGTTGTTTTGTTACAGAGAGAGCAGATGTTCAGATAACCTTAAGGAAAGATCAGACTTAGTCACTTAAAAATTCTTTTGTCTGTGAAAGAGAAAATGCAGAGAAGTTTCTGGTTCTCTCCTCCTTGAGCTTCTGCTTTTCTCAATATATTTTCCTACATACTGCAATAAAACCCAGCTCTCAACCAAGTAAGAAACTTGTCTAGCTCAACAGTTAGGATTTTCCCTTTCTCTTTTTGAAAAGTATTTCTTTAGCACCATCTGCTTTCTCAGATAGTCTCATTACTGTGGGAAAAGACTACTCACTAAAGATGGTACAAATGCCTCATCAGGAGCAAGCTGAGAAGAAGATGCATACACCTACAATAGCCAAGTTCTTTGAACTTAAAAAGCAACAGCCATTTGAAAGCATCTGTTTTTTTGAAGATAGATGTATCTCTGGCTCAGAAAATGTAGCTGGCAAAGAAGATGTAAGAAAGTATCAGATTCTGTACTTTTGCAGTTTCACTCAGATAGTGCTTTGATGGATGCTATAGAAATACCTTTGAGTTTTATTTGAACAAAGTTGAGGTAATGACTACACGAATTTTCATGATCAACATTCAGTGGACTGCACCGTTCTTGTAGGTGTATGGTTGCACAGTTGCTTTCTATATAAATAGTAACACAACACTCAGTTAAATAACTTTAATGGAATACCTTTTCCTTTTTACTCTTGTATCTAGAAATTAATCAACCAGTTCAGTATTTTTTTTTTACAGACATAGGGAAAGCATAAGCTTAGATATTTTCCTTTTTTTTCATTCAAATCACTCTGTCCAGAGATGCTTCTCATTCCTATAGCTTGTATATAGGCAGAAATAATCATATGATTCTAAACCTTTAGTAGCGTATGAAATATAATATATTCTCTCAAACTTAAGTTTTAATGGTGGAAATTGCTAAGGGCAGATCTAACAGAAGATTCCAGCTGTTATTAGACAGTTTTAAAGTACAGACAAGTGATCTGCTACTAGTAGCTCCAGAAACAATTAACAAGAGACAATTTCAAAGAGGGATCCTACTGCCATGTAGGCCTGGTGCACGTGTTTACAGATTTGGTAGGGAAAATAATGTATTACTCTCCCCTTGTGGCAGGAGTTATGGAAGATAATGAAAGGATATAAGGGGAATCAAGAACTCAGACATGCATATTTATACTCGTAGTTAATATGCTCTGAGACTGTGTTTTACTGGAGTGGTTTCAGATTTGTCTTTTGCTATTGTCTGCTCCAAGGTTTTGTGTTGCCTTATCAAAAGCTCATTTTCCTGAACTCTGGCTAGTATGTAGCTAGGCCTATATAGCCAAAGAAGGTGTTTGTACATTTAGGAACTGTAAATTTAGTTTACATTTGTAGATTCTGACTGAGACAACTAGTATGTTGTTGCATCTGTTTTACCTCTCCGTATTTCACGGTAGAGTAGCAAATTGAAATACTGGAATTAGGTGGCAAAAAAAGCTCTCAGATTCACCAAGATTCACCAAGTCTGTGTTTATCAAAACCGTTTTGCCAGCTTTTTGCTTTTTTTATCTTTGATATGTTATGTGTAAGATGCTTTGCCATTATCTGGTGTAAATAGTCATACTTTCATTGGGATCGTCATGGCTTTTAAATACTGAAGATGTGGCTCAGTTTTTATTGTAATAATTAATTATCAACAGTAAGTTGTATAAGAACCAGTGCATTATTGACAGTCTGGCTTAAAAACAAAACAAACACAACCTATATATTTGACCAATGAATGTCTTTCCACAGGTTGTTCTAAACTGGCTAATGTGGAATATTAAATGTGAAGCCTAAAACTATTTCAGACCCCAATGTGAGAGGTATAAATGCGGTAAAATATTAAAAGCAACATCTATAATTTGTTTTAACTAGTTACTATTTTCTGAGTCTCTGTCTCTTTTGATAAGTTCTTTAAAATGTGTTAAAATGGATAATCTGGTTTCCCACCTGTCTTATGAGGCCTTGTGATGCCGAACTTGACAAACTTGATCTAATTCTATGACAAGATTACCTGCTAGTGGATGAGGAAAAGGCTGTGGATGTTGTCTACCTGGACTTCCTTAAAGCCTTCCACACTGTTTCCCATAGCATTCTCATGAAAAACTGTCTGCTCCTGGCTTGGAGGGGAGTACACCCTGCTGGGTAAAACACTGCCTGGATGGAGCCAAAGAGTGGCGGTGAATGCAGTTAAGTCCAGTTGGCAGCCAGTCACAAGTGGCATCCTCAGGGCTAAGTACTGGGACCACTTCTGTTTAACATCTTCATCAGTGATCTTAATGAGGAGATAGAATGTACCCTCAGTAACTTTGCAGATGATATGAAGCTGGGCAAAGGCCTAGATATGCTTGAGGTAGGAAGGTTCCTCAGAGGGATTTGGACAGACTGGGTAGATGGGCTGAGGTCAACTGTATGAGTTTCCATGAGGTCAAGTGCCAAGTCCTGCACTTGGGCCACAACAATCCCCATCAGTGCTACAGGTTTGGAGAAGAGTGGCTGGAAAGCTTCCTGGCAGAAAGGGACCTGGGGGTAGTGATCAACAGGCGGCTGAATATGAGCCAAGAGTGGGCCCAGGAGGCCAAGAAGGCTGACAGCATCCTGCCTTGTATCAGAAATAATGTGTCAGCAGAACCATGGAGGTGATTGTCCCTCTGTACTTGGCATTGGTGAGGCCACACCTTGAGTACTGTGTTCAGTTTTGGGCACCTCACTACAAGAAGGACATTGAGGTACTGGAGTTGGTCCAGAGAAGAGCAGCTAAGCTGGGGAAGGGCCTGGAGAACAAGCCTTATGAGGAGAGTCTGAGGGAGCTGGAGCTATTTAGTCTAAAGAAAGGAGGCTCTCTACAACTACCTGAAAGGACATTGTAGAGACGTAGATGCTGATCTCTTCCCACATGCAACTAGTGACAGAACAAGAGGGAATGACCTCAAGCTGCACCAGGGGAGGTTTAAAGTGGACATTAGGAAAAATTTTTTCACTGAAAGGGTTGTCAGGCATTGAAACAGGCTGCCCAGGGAGGTGGTTGAGTCACCATCCCTGGGTATGGCTTAGTGGTGGACTTGGTAGAGTAGAGCTAATGGTTTGACTTGGTGCTCTTTCCAACTTAAATGATTCTATGATTCTATGATACAGCATAAAACCACTCCTGCCTTACTATAGTGTGAAAATGGCATACTGGATAATAGTGAACTCTTAGAAAAAGACTTGTGAAAAGTGCTAGGAGTGTGCAGATGTAATAAATGGCAAAGACTCACAAAGGTGATCAAAAGGTCATTCTAAAGGAAATCTGGCCATCATTATTGTATAGTTAACTCCATATTAATCCTTTTACAGTTGTATGAACAAAGTGTCATCCTAGTTATTAGTTGAATATATCCTTTAAAGCTCCTGGCAGGTCGCTGCCCTGATGAACAGAGTCACAAGTCATCTTTATTTAAAATACCCAGTAGTAATAAAAAGCTTTCTTGGTATTTATCAGATATATTACATTTGTCATTAGATAACCTTAAAATCATTGCAAATCATATAGATACCTCACAGCAACTTAGTGATGTTATTACAAATCCATTTGGCTTGCGGGTCTTTCCTGTGGTTGTAAATACAAATCCGGTGTATATTTTATTAGGATCTTTGGAGAATTAATGAATGAGATCTTACTTTAATACCTACTGTTTGCAGTGGAAGGTTATGAACCTTTAAGAACAAAAAAAAAGATGAAACATCTGCTGTACACCTGAATTCAAATATTAGTTTAATTTAAAAACCTGCAAGCACTTTGAATTTGGTGGGAATAGGTATCTTACTCAAGGAGTTTCATTTTTACCACGCATAGGGGAAGATAGAAAACTCAAGAAACCATTATGAGTTACAGAAAAAATAGGCAACTGCCTGTGGGAAGGAGAAAGAATTGGCTAGTCCAGGGACTGGTCATCTTCTTACACAGATCTTTCTTTGAGAAAGGTGGTCCCTGTTTCCTTCCTCCAAGTCCACTTCCAATGGCAGGATTGAATTGTGCTTTCCACCAGGTCATTCAGTCCAATTTCCTAGCCAAGCTCTACCCTCTTTCCAGTTTGTAGATGTGCCTGAAGTAGAAGCCTGGCAATAGGGGCATACTAAGTGTGGAAGGGAAGAGAGTGGTAAGCTGAAGTAGTGTGGGTTTGTGAGTACTAGGAGAGAGCAGACTAGGTATGATGGAACAAAACTGGATTCTGAATGGGAAGAGTCCCACTTCCTACACCTGCCATCACAAGCACAGTTGGCAGTGTGATCAGTTTGATATCCCTTAAGTTCTACAGTCCTCTCCACTTTTCTAGTTCCCTTTCTTCCCCTTCTCCATCTCTTAACTAGCTCATTTGTCCCCAGGTCCTCAGCATCCTGTTTTAGCCTACTGACAAGACAGATTTCTTGAAATCTGTTTGCATCACTCCTTTCAGCTGTCTTGCTTTTCCTTCCTTTACTCCTATTATATCCTTGCTTATCCTAATATATTGATTTTTGACTGCATGAGGCATGACCACAGAGATCAACTTTGAGGCGTTTCTGGAACTATTGGAGTGAGTCCAGAGAAGGGCCATGAAGATGATCAGAGGGACGAAGCACCTCTCCTATGAAGACAGACTGAGAGAATGAGGTTGTTCAGCCTGGAGAAGAGAAGGCTCTGGGGAGCCCTTATAGCATCCTTCCAGTACCTACAGAGAGCCTACAAGAAAGCTGAAGAGGGACATTTTACAAGGGCATGTACTAATAGGAAGACAGGTTGTGGCTTTAGACAGAAAGAGGGTAGATATAGATGGAAGGAAGAAATTCTTCACTGTGAGGGTGGTGAGACACTGGAACAGGTTGCCCAGAGAAGTTGTGGAAGCCTTCTCCCTGGAAGGGCAGGTTGGATGGGGCTTTGAGCAACCTGGTATAGTGGAAGGTGTCCCAGCCCATGTCAGGGGCTTTGGAGCTAGATGAACTTTAAGGTCCTTTCCAACCCAAACCGTTCTATGATTCTACCATATGTCTTTCTTCTAAGTGCCATTTCAAAAAAAACAAACTAAACTTCTTAAAGCACCGATCCAATTTTCCCCTGTGACCTCTCAGACTCATACTTCTATGCTGTTGTTTTGCTGTTTCTTTTAAAACGGCAGCTTGTGTCCATGAAGTCATGTTGTCAATTATCTGATTAGGTTGAAAATTAAGCTTAAACAGCAACAAAGAAATATTCTTGGCTTGATCAGCTCCCTGATCAGCCACTCAGACAGAGGCCAGCAAGTGCCTACCCTGGGAGCAGTTAGAAATTCACAATGAAGGAAAGAAAGAAGACTGTTTCAACTCAGATACTTTATTCATGATTTTAAGAAAATTAATTTGATTCCAGTTTAGGCCCAACCGTTTATTTTAGCCTAGAGGTTACACTGTGAGAAATCCTGCATAAGAAAATGAAGAATCTGTACTCTCGCAGGACTTCTAGAACAAGTATTTGGTAAAGAATTTAAGTCTTCCTGCCTAAAAGAACACACACGGGAGTGTAACATTTTTAACATACAGGAATGCAACTGTTTTTACTGAGTTCTTTTTCATCAAGGAAACTTGCAAAGAGAGTGGTTGTACCACTAAAACTTATACATTTCCTAATTTGTTAGAGAAGATTTTAAACTTGTTAAAAGTAGTCTATTTTTGCTTCCTGTTAAGAAATACAAACAGGTTCAGGAAAATCTACTTTGTAGACTTTATCTAGAGTCCAATAGAATGGTAAAAACAATGTTACAGAAATACATTCTATGATTCCAGAATAAGCACATGAATGTTGCAACATAATCCATGGAGGATCAACAGAAAAGCTTGTGAGACTAAGATGTTAATGTCATATCTTGAGAAATATAACTACCTGTCAACAAGAAAGACTATTCAAAAAATACTGATCTAAGTAAGACATAATTGGTGTCATAGTGCTACTGGCAATTGAAAATGATGCAGGAAAACAGGTTTCTGACAAACCTGGCTGCATTTTTTTCATAGAACATGATATTTCTTTCATATTTAGCAAAACAAAATACTGTATAGCTAGATGTAATTACAGGACTCAAAGTAATCTAAGCAATTATATTGTCTATGTAATTATCTTGTTTTTACAGGTGATAAGAGCCTAGCTGAAAGCTAACACAGGAAACAAATGAACATGTTTTGCTGAAAAAACATACTTTGTGTTGCTGAATTTCATATTAAGATTCTTAATCTACCTGCTTTTTAAAGCAGCTGAAATATCTTTGTTATTGGAATTAAAATGATGCAGTATATAGGTTGAAAGTACATTTGTACTTTGAGTCTGTCACCTGCAATGCAGATCTGAGTTGGAAAAGGCTTTTTCTAGTTTGAATTCTGCCCATAAATTCACTTTTTGCTTTTATTTCTGGTCTTATACTTAACCTTTGAAACTATACAGCCCACTCCTGGTATCTACGCTCTTATTCACTGAATCCACAAGTTTTTCAGAAATTACACTTAAGTCTTTGAAGAATAAAAATGTTTTCCTCTGTGAAGAGTACAAATTTTCCCTGTGCTTGAAATGCTTTTTCCAAAATGCATGTCAAGATGTTTTATAGTCAAGATGCTTTATAGTTTTATACCTTCAGTTGTTTGTTTTGCACGCTTTGTCTTCAAATACATTGCTGAGACTGCCACATCCAGTGTAAGTTGAATGTTACTAAAAGTAAAAATATATTTACTTTTTTATTTTTGTATATAATGCAGTGGGTTGTTAGTATAATTTTGTTGGGGTTTAAAGAGAGATGCAGAAACCTCTGCCTTTTGCCTGAACAGTGGAGTAAGGGGCAGATTCCCTGTTTCACACAGGAACCATGGCAACTGCGTTATCCCACTGATAGTCATACTGTGATGGGTAACTGAAGATTTTATGAAACTGGGAAGGAGTGATGCAAAATTCAAGAGGCAACAACTAAAATGTTCGAGAAAGATTTCAAATCATCACTGGAAAAAATGTGATGCATTTTAGAGCTTGAAAAAAATATTTATTAAAAAAAATAAAATTGGAAATATGTGAACATTGGTAGGATATAAAAACCTGATAATTATGTTTAGGTGACCTATGTCCAGAAATACTCTGTTTGTGAGTATAATTAGAATCTCTCTTGATTGTGTATAAGCTATTTTAGTATCTCAGATGATGAAATTTCATATACATTAAACACATCAGGATGATTCCTGTCATCCTCATATCCATGCTGCTCTGTGCAGAAATTATCAGATGCTTTATCAGATCTATTAGATTTGAATTGAAAAATGAATCAGCAGTTTTTATCATTATGTCAAACTATTCTCAAGACTGATAATCATATCTTGCCAATATCCGTCATGTCACCTATTAATACTCTTATGAACTCATCTCTCAGATTCCTTAATTTCTCTTTTGAATGTTTTTTTCCCAGTGTGAGTAGTTCACTAATTTGTCTTCCTGTCTTGTGTGAAAAAGTACAGTTCTTACTTTTTGTTTTTGCCTAGAAAATTGTTTGTGTACAGTAGCACTATAATTAAAAATCTGTCTGGTTCATCTGTGACACTGTGCACACTGTAAAAATATATGCAATTACTAGAGAGCTCATTCTCAGAAGCACCTGAATATTTCAAGTTTAAAGAACATTTATTTCTTGGCTGAGGACATACGGAGATATAGGGACTTTAATTTAATAGAATTTTGGATGACTGATGTGCACCGAGGGCTTTATTTTTTCCCTTTGTTTTCGTGGTTAGTATTTTCTTTAGCATACTGCTTTCTTTCCAGTAATTTAATCGCTCCCTATGTGGTAAATATTTAACAAAGTACAATATTAACGTTACAAGTTGTGAGAACAACAAAACCGGATCCTGTCTAACTCGTAGATGTTTAACGTGCTATTCTAGTCTAAACTCAGCCTTTTTTGCAAGTCCTTGCTGAGCAGCATAAAATTATGTACCATTTCCGGGCTACTGACTCGACATACAGTTGACAATTACCAAGAAAAAAAAAAGCACTTTGCTTGTCAATAATGCTCTTACATTCAGTAAGGGTACATGCTCTGACAAAAATGGTGCGGGAAAGCAGATGTTTTGATGGAGTTTGACACCTTCTTTATTGGATTCTGCTTTTCTAAATGCTGTGTACAAATCAGTAACACAATAAACATGTTAGTTGGAAATATAAATTGGCTGCTTATTTTTCTCCACAGTCAATTCAGACACAGTAGTAAGTCATGGAAGTACAAAGTCAAAAGGCAAAAAATTACTTCATTAGCTCTGGGGAAATATTTCTCAGTGAATAACATTTTGTTTGTTTTCACTAATGCTCTCAGTGAGATTGTCTTTACAAATAAGTATCCATAAAATTATTTGTCCTTTATTCATTTTAGAAATTTAATTTACTCCTATTTTCTTGTTTGAAATGTCTCATACGTTGATTGGAGGCATTTTTAGATTTTGGGTTTGGCAAGGGGAGTTTTGGGTAGAAGAGAAATTATTTGTCCATTGCTTAAACATAATAGTTCTCACCAGGTTTTTTAAACGATGCAGTAAGCACTGAATGTTGGTACAAATACATCAAAAAAAAATTTAAGAAATGCACACAAACATGTCGTGCACTTTAGAATAATTTTCTTTTTTAAAAATCATTTTGCTAACATGAGAATAAGATCTCTAACTCTTTGGTGAGCTAGAGGTCAGGCATAATATTTCAGAGAAAAAGTTATTTTTGTTATCTTCTTCACCTTATATTTCAGAGAAGAATTACTATTAAATTTATGGCAGTAATATATAAAGATAAACATTTTAAAGTTTATGATTGAAATAATCTTTTTACATGGATATCTCCAACCATTCATCCATTCATTGTTTATCATTATTCTTCAATTCTGTATCTCACAAGTAGAACTACGTATCTTCTTGTAAGTTATCAATTCACTGATGAAAATTTTACCTTTTGCTCGTAGAGTTCATAATACTGCTGCTGGAAATAGGAGTTTTCTTGCTATTATTAACTACTTGATTTTTGTAAAATTCTAGAGCTCTGCTTTCTCCTAATAATGTCTAGATGTATATTTTTTTTAAATTGTTTCAGGGATATTTCATTCTTGACAAATGCAGCTTTTCTGAGCTTTACCAACCACGTGTTTTTAATCAAGTTCTTATTCTGAAGTGCACAAAACATTTTTTCAAGAGAATAGCAGGCCCAAATTTCAGGTGAACACTGAATTCCTAATTCAGCAATTCTTCCGAAGCTCAATGCAATCTTTGTAGCCATGAATCCTTTTGTGGATCTGATCTTACCTTGTATTGAGAATTTTTACAGTAATTCCTGCAGTTCAGACCTTTGCATTTCAAAGACTTGCTGAATTATTTTTTTTTTTTACTTTATTTCTTTGATTGACACTTGTAGTTTCCTGCTCTTTAACACCAACATTGTCCTCGTGGCTCCCTATTTATTAACACAGTAAACAAGCTGAAGTAATTTCCTTACACAAAATTGCTCTAGAGCAACGGTTGTTGCTCTGACAAAATTGCATGCTTATCTATACATTTGCCAAACTTCAGTAAGGTGAATAGATTGATGATGGTATTTTATATTTCTTACGAGTTCTAAAGATTGAGTGAAAGAAATCAATTTAGCAAGACATTTCTAATGTTCAAGCTATACTTATTTTTCCTGAACACTCTTTTGTAGAGTTCTTTTAAACATAGTTCTGAGTTTTCTCTGAAGAATTGAAATACATATGCAGGAATACGTTGGGTATCTAATGTTTTTTTAATGACTATCTAGAGATACAAATAGTTAGATTTCAATTTGCACTCAGTTTTGTGGCTACGGACAAGGGAAGCTGTCCTTTGTACATTTATCCGTCACACTGCCATCAAACACAAACTTTCCTCTTGAGTAGTTTCCACAGAACAACTTTTGCTTTATAAATAGCTAAGATTCAATGTGCTTGAGCAGGGAAGTGATGACAGAAGTCTCATTTTCAGCAAGTAGAGCCTTCATTTGGCAGCATGATGAAAGGAGGTGAAGTTGCTTCTTCATCTTCATAAACCCGCATCTATACCTTCAAAACAACCAAACAAAAATTAGAAAATTATTACAGGTGTTTTTAAATGGCCAGAGTTTGATTAAATTGGGAAATAGGTCTGTTCTTGCCCAAAATAGCTTCCTCCTAATTTATTTAAAAATCGGAACATTTATTTAAAAAAATATATTGAAAAAGAGACAGGGAAGGCGTTTTGAAAGTGCATTAGAGATTGGTACTGAATGTAAATGTTAATTCTCAGACTACCTTGCTGAAATGGCAACTGATATTTTTCTTCCGATGTATCTGATATCTGAATGTTTTATGACAGCTGAAGCTGTTTATTAGCAACATAGCCATACCTGAGTTGCAGATATCTACAGTTGTTTTGCCCAAAGGAAGAATCACATAACAGTAAACAGGCTGGATTTTCTTTTTTCCCTACTAGTCTGGGAGGCAGGTCTCGTATTCTGAAGCTGAGGAGGAACAGCAAAACTGTCACTTGTAAGGGAAGCTTCTTTTGAACATGAAAGCGCTTCTAGGAGTGATAATTGCAATTCTGGCCTCAAATCAGTAAAGCACTTAGAGTAACTGCATTTAAAACTTATGTTTACAGTGAACTATTCCTTGAGTTGGGGCTTCGGCAGGTAGCACTCTTCATTCAGGGTAGTTTAGTAGGAAATGGCACAGTTGTCACCCTTTGTTTTCATTCCATAAAAACACATTTTTAAGTTCAGTGCAGATTCTCAGCCAGTAAAGTTGGCAGAGCACCATTGACTTGGGCTGTGACAAAAAGCAAACCAGATAAGGGTCTGCTTGGTATTTAAGTTTGGAAATGAGCTGAATTCCATACTAAACAAATAGTGCTGAATTTTGTACTACCCTCATTTTGAAGCTGTGTCCCAGGTTCGTGAAGGATTCCTGTTTCACAAAGAACAGCGCTCACACACACACAGCTAATAAGCAAAAGCGATTTTTCTTCAAGCATTCACACACTCACCTAATGAGTAAAAGCAATGTTCCTCAAGCAAACCCAACTAGTTACCTCACATCCCCATACACACCGTCCCCGAGGTGGTAGACAGACCACTGAGCAGGAGGAGGGCACACAGCACGGTGCTCAGGGAGAGGAGTCTGTGGGTCCTGCTGCCTTCTGCAGGGCATCCCCTGCACAAGATGTGCATCAGGTTGACCTTCAGAAATATTCATGCCTCTCTCCCTGCTGCAGCAGGCTACTTATAGCTCTCCTGGGGGGGACATGGGAACTGCTCCAGCACTGGTGCAGGCATGGCCAGAGCGTGCACGGAGGCTGACCGGTATTTTCCACCCCAGTGGTTACCAGCCGTCATCTCCCCTGTTGCACATGCGTGGGGGTCTCGGGGCACCTCTGGTGGTTGTTACTTCATCAATCTTCAGCTCCCTCATCCCGTCCTTGAGACGTCCTTTCGTTGTTTGGTTCCTGATATTGCTCAGCAGACAACAAGGATCTGGCTAAGACTGGCTGAGTACCTGATTCCCCCGGGCACCCACGCCTTCCAGACATGGGAGGGAGTGCTGTGCTCTGCAGGGCAGTGTGACAACAGACAGTGGTGTGCCGGAGAGCCCCAACAACGGATCAGCATCTTCCAGTACAGACCCAAGCTGCTTTCTCTGCTAGTGCTAAGGAAAAACAACGACAAAAAAACACATTTAAAAAAGAGAGAGGCATTGTTCTTAGTAATATACAGAACATTTAAGTGTATGTCAATAGAATAATTACTTTAGTCACCATGGAGTTTTCCATTGAAAATACCATTAACCGCAAAGAGTTGATTTTTTTCTCCTGGAATTACTGTTACAGCTACTACATCTCTTTTCAAATCATACATGTTTGTAATAGTTACATATTTTTATATTTTACATACTATATGCATATCTATGTGTATATAACCTTTTAAATACCTATGTATACTCTGAGTTTCAAGACTCAGTGTTTATATACAACCTGCCCTCACTGGTAAAAGAAAAATGTAAAAATCGTAAAATCACACCTAGACCTAACACAGAAGTGTGAAAATATGATTTATAAAACTGCATTTGCTTCATTGATGAAAAGACTTTGATAAAACACTGGTTTTCGTGTGTGCTGTTGCACTTCTTGCACTTATACATCTTTTTGTAATAATAATCTCTGAACATTCTTAGTAATTTGTCTGATGAAGCAGCTTAAAATTTATTTCTTCATTTGAGCTAACGCAACATGGATCAAAATAGAAGCATTTACTTTATTGACCTAATATTGAAATTTTGCAAGAGTGCTTTCCAAGTCAGCAATTGTAATCTCTTTCTAAGGTATATGTCACTGTATTGATTCAGGGCCCATCACTTGTGTCTAGTCAGGTATCTGAACCTACTGATGATAATATTGACATCTGCAGCAGGTAAAAAGCATTGGAGAATGTGTTGTTTCCTTCTGGCTGTTCACTTCTTGGATCACTACTTAAGTTACGTGTATTTCTGTAGTGTCTTGGGACACCAAAGAATGTTTCCATGGCAAAGTAGTTTTTGAAAACATGCTTATTTATTCAGTCTGTTAGACTGAAGTGATATGAATTACAAAAGCTTTTTTTGTTTAAGATACACTATGGAGAACGACTCTGGAATTGTATTTAATGCTTGAAATGCAGTATTATAACATAAAAAGTAAAAGAGCCAAACCATATTCTAAGGATTTTATATATATCCAGCTCAGCTTTGCAATTAATTCTATTAGGTGAAATAAGGATATTTATTAATGTCTAAAAAGCTTTTCATCATTTTTATTGCTTCCTTAGCACAGTTAAATTGTTATCATTCTTACATGAATTTTAATTTTAATTGTATAAAGTATGTAACATTATGATAGGGTGTTCAGCATTTCTTCAGCATCAGACTCTGCCTACTTATAGACAGGTAAAATATTTCTATGTATGCCATATGTTGTATAGTGGCAATGAAATAATTTTAAAGACATTATCTTTTTGGTTTTATGCCAGTGAATACTGGAGAAGAGCTGTTTATGAATCTAGAACATTTTGGTAGAGGATCTTATAGAAGCTGAACGAAAAAAAAATTAAGAATTACTACAGAAAGTTCAGGAAGCTGCACTAGCACTCTTGTTTTTCAGTTCATTATCAGATATCTTATGGTCAGGATTCAGTTCATTAGGTCTTCTATATTACTTGATAAGAAGCCTTTCAAAGTGTTTGAAAAATTTCTTAGGACAGTTTGTAGTGTAACCTGACCTGTATTGATCTGTGCAAATCCTATTGTGTTGCTCTTTCCTTTTTCCTGAATTTCACGTACTATAGTCTAATCAATAGTGAAATAAATTAATAATGTAGAACATATTTTAACTGAGATGGTGCTACACCTGAAATTCAAAATATTGGCAAAATTCTGTTCTTAATATTAAAGTCTACCCAAATGACAGAAGATTATGAATAGATTTGTGTGCTTACAGTGTCTGTCAAAGTATGTCTTAAAATTAGGGTTTGGATATTTTTCAGCGCAGATGAATTTTCAACCCAAAGTTGTCTAGTCGTAA
>WTSP01005236.1:0-11359 GCA_025331215.1 Actenoides lindsayi | reverse complement strand
ATTCCATTTTTATTATTATTAATTTCATTTTCATTAAAGCTGTTCTAGTTTCCTTTTCTAATCGCTAAGTCTCTCTCATTCTTTTTTTCTTCCCCTTTGGGGAGGGAGTGGGGTTAACAGAGAACGTCTGTTACAGGTCTAAGGGGCTGCCCTGACCCTAAACTGTGACACTTGCACAAACTTACTTTTATACTGTTTGTTAAATGCCATATTCACTATCAGATTTCTAGGTTTGTGGGTGGGGGGTTGGTGTTTTTTTGTTTTGCTTTGCTTTGTTTTGTTTTTCAAATCCTGAGTGAGGTTCTATTACACAAAAATCCTGAAATCTCTTTATATTCACTTACCTCTCATTTTCTTTAAGAATATGCAACCCAAAAGATTCAAGATAATTGTTTTAATAATTGAATGAACTGCCTCTGAAAATGCAGACCATCAGGGTGTTGAGGATGGAGTGAGAAGTAATAGTAATAGTGATAGTAAATGTGACAGTAGTTTAACAGGATTTGGTGACAATGTACACTTTGTTATGTACTGCAGAGAGGACAGGGTCAGACAAACTTGTCAGGGGCACCTTCCTATCAAGTCATGAGGTTCAGAAACATCTCCAGTCTTGGTCAATGGTTCATGACTAAAGGATTATATATGCACAATCAATCCTTTGTATCTCTTAGCTAAAATTTCAAAGTTTCAGCACGCTTATTTCAATTCACTTACTGAGTATCTAAAGCAATAAGGATTCTCTCAACCTCAAGGAATAACCTTGAGATGTGTCCCTAAACAATGGGAGATGCTGATGTACAACCTGCTGCTGTGCATGGGAGTTCAATGGACCCTGGGCTGTCCACTAATGGACTAAGATGACTGAGTTATATTTACAGACCAACTGTATGTCTATTTAAAATGGTACTTGAATCATCTTCTGGATTTCTTCTGGTATTTCTTTTACTTTCAGGTCTTTACGCAATTCTATCTCTACTTATATCTCTCTGATTAACAGATTCAAGTTAAAATCAAGGTAATTGTTCTCTGTTATATTTGGCTTTTACAGAATCACAGAATTGTCACATTTGGAAAAGACCTCTAAGATCACTGTGTCCAACCATCAACAAGAAAACCCAAACTAATCAGTCCTAATTCCCTCAGCCTCTCCTCACAGGACTTGTTCTCCAGACCCTTCACCAGCTTGGATGCCCTTCTCTGAACTTGCTCCAACAACTCAATGTCCTCCTTATGGTGAGGGGCCCAGAACTGAACACAATACTTGAGGTGTGGCTTCACCAGTGCCAAGTACAGGGGCATGATCACTTCCCTTCTCCCACTGGCCACACTATTTCTTATGCAGGCCAGGATGTTGTGGCCTTCTTGGCCACCTGGGCATACTGCTGGCTCATATTCAGATGGGTTTTGACCAGCACCAATGGCCAACTGGATTTAACTCCATTTACTACAACTCTCTGGGCCTGGCCAGGCAGCCAGTTTTTAACCCAGCAAAGAGTACACCTGTCCAAGCCATGAGCTGCCAGATTCTCTAGGAGAATATTGTGGAAGACGATGTCAAAGGCTTTACTGAAGTCTGGGTAGACAATGGCCACAGCCTTTCCCTGGTCCACTAGGCAGGTCACCTGGTCATAGAACAAGACCAGGTTGGCCAATGTTGATGTATTTATTTTAAACCAAAAACAGACCCAGTGTCTGGAATTTGTGTCATTCCACAAACAAAAGAAATATTAAACAGAGTGAAAACTCTAAGTGGAGGAGAGGTATACAACTCATTGGGGGCTTTTTTTGAACAATGAGAACAACATTCATTTCCAACCTTTTTTTTATGCTATGCGCTTTTTTTTTAGTAATATGAAAGCAATCAATTACTTAGTTTTTGCATTAAAAATTAAAACAAAAGAAACAATGAACAAAACAAAATGTCAAACCTCAGTTTCCTATATCCTAATTAATGTCCCTGATCTTTACAAAAACATACATATGTTATACATTTTCTGTATAGTTTGCCATTTACAGAACTATTTTTTAGTCTTTGCTGAAAACCCCTGTCATTTAAAATCATAATATATAAAAGAAGCTTATATTGATATAAATACTTATACTGATAGATAAAAATATATGTATACATTTTATATGTAAAAGAAGCTTATGTTGATATATATATATGTTAATTGTACTGTTAATGTGTATATTTTCCTGAATTTTAAGATCTATTGCTGTGCAGTGAGTGGATACAAATCTGAAACCAAGTTATATTCAGATATTCTTGTGCATGAGCTTTTCAACAACCAGAGCCTAAATTCAAATATAAACATTTCAATAATTTTCTTAATATTCTGAGTCTAATCACAAAAGTATTTCAAAGATTGTTATAATCATGTCTCTAGAGAGGCTTGTGTACTTTGTGTAAATGATAAAAGCTTGCAAATGAGTTTTATGCTTCTTTTAGTACTGCTATTTATTTTAATTTTTCTAGAGAAGTGTTTGTTTGTTCTTATAAATTCTGCACAACACAGACACAAACTTTTCTTGTAATATTTTATTTCATTCAGGATACCTTCATCTTTATTTGGTAAAAAAGGCATTTCTTGGGGTAGATTTCAGCATTCCAAAATACCAGATTTCCTATATTATGTCACATTGGGTCAAGCAATTTCACAAAATACTGATGAGAGATAATAAATAGGGCAATATCTGACATGAACAGGAAATGATACCATCATTTGTTCCTTCTGATTTTCTGAATCCTGAAAGAGAAAAGTTAGTTAGTAAATTTATTCTTGGGCTCATTAAAATTGGAATGCAGAGAACTTTGGAAATTATGAAGTCTTTTGAAGACAGTTCTTTTGTTCTTTTGACTGAGTTTCCAGAAAATGTTAATCACTGTCCCAAAAAGCTTCTAAGAGATCAACCAGACTAGATTAGTGAGACAAACTGCAGAATTAATTGAATATATTATAGGTATATTAAACAAGCTAGCAGCAGTAATCATAGTTATTTGAGTTTGCCACCTGCTGGGGATTAGCTTCCTATGAGCCTCATCATAATAACGTTTTAATAACAGGTTTGGATAAAAGTGAGGTAGTGGCTTCACAGCTTTTTATGAGAATTCTTTTCCTACTGATCATGTGTAGCACTGAAGAAAAGGAAATGTAAGCAATGGTAATAAGGAATTTTTTCCATTGCATTTGTCCTGTGTTTCATTTCACTGAGGAGAAGCTCCTCCAGACCTTCCAGTGGAAAGTCTCAGCTTCTATAAAGAATCTAAAGCAGGATTAAAGTGGATATGTAGATATCTAGATTTGGACAACTGTTTATTTAATCATCAAGACTTGGATCCTATTTAGGTACCAGTGTTATGTGAACTGAATCCTACTCTGCATAGTTAACTTGAATTCACTGTTGTGGAAATTTTAGTGATAATTTATAAAGACACAGACATTTGCATACACAAACCCACATTGTTTCCTACAGGAAAACAGAGTCTGAATAAATGAACATGAATAAAAAGGGAAAACATTTTATTTGTTTAGCTACTATATGAATTATATGACTCTTTAAAAAGAAGATGTCTGTTTTTTACATATCTTTCATAGTTTTTCCTCTGTTTAGAAAATACCATCAAACACTTGGTTTAGGACTTTTTCATGATGAAAGACATTGTATGGCAGTATGTCAAAATATGAAAATTTTCAAAATCAGATACAAGGATAGAGAGAGGAGACTCATTTTTGGTCTTTTTAAATAATGTCTCTGAATAGATTTTTTCCAAACCAGCAGTAAAACTGCTCAGTGTTGATGAATTTGGTAGAATGAAATTAACTCAGTGTTTTTGCAATTGAGTACTTTGATGAATCTCTTGTCTTTTAGCAACTTCAAATAAAATTCAGATCCACAAAGAAGTGTGGTGTAATTAGTACAGGAGAAAATGTTATCGAGAAAGAAAATTTTTGAGTGAGAAGTTTCTCAAAACTATAAATACTCATTTAGCATAGTCAGGATCTAACATTGAGAAATGTCATCTCCTGTGCTTATTATTGTCAGGCCTCTTTGTACCTTGTCTAAAATAAGTTACATTAATTTTTGTTTTGGTTATTTATGACAACAGGATATTTTTCCTGTATATTTATGGCTCTAATGTCTTAAGGAAAAATGCCAAAAAAATAAAGACAACCCTCCTAATCAAGAACTGGTTACAGCTGATTACATCTTTTCCTTATAAAACGTATGTAAAGAAAAAGTCAGCTTTTTAAATAAGCACTATAAGCTTCAATTGCACTTTGCTGGTTTCAGTTGCATTGTAGATTTTAGGTTAAATGAAAACTAGCACAAACTGATCTATTAGACCATAAAAATATATTTCTCTGTTCCGTGTAACATCCAATAAAGTATTTTTAGATGTGCCTTCACTCATGTTAAGTTTTTTCTGTCATGAAAAGCTAAACAGTCCTTGGTAACCACAGCCAAATGCTAAGGAGCTATTTGCCAATAGTTCAGAAGAACATAAAGGATGTATGCCTTAGTGAGCCCTTAAAAATAAAACACTTAAAGAATTCAGTGTTTCAAAATTTTTGGATAGCGGATTTTCCTGATAGACTATTTAGTACAGAATCACAGAATTGTTATGGTTGGAAAAGACCTCTAAGATCACTACGTCCAACCATCAACCCCCCCAAAAAAAGTAAAAAACCCAAACCCTAAAATGACCTCACCATCCCACTAAAGCATGTCCCGAAGTGCCTCATCTACAAATTTTTTTAATACCTCCAGGGATGGTGACTCTAACACCTCCCTGTTCAGCCCGTTCCATCACCTGACTACTCTTTCAGTAAAGAAATTTTTCCTAATATCTAGTCTAAACCTCCCCTGGTACAACTTCAGTCCATTTGCACATACATACTGTACATTTTCACATTTACTTACTGTGCAAACACACAGGTGACAATCTTCATCAAGTATGAATCCAGAATTTCTCTTAGATACCCTCCTGATATTGACAAACTCTGAAGTTAGACTAACAGTTCTGTCGTTCCTTAGTACTTTTCTCACAGCCTTTTTGTACATTGGAATAACAGCATCTGGCTTCCAGTCAGCAGGAACATTGCCAGACTCACAAGACATTGTTAGATGGTAGAGAGAAGTCCAACTGCAACACCTACTAGCTCCTTCAGTACTCTGTGATAAATCCTATTAGGCCCCAGGGACTTGTGAACATTCAGTTGATATAGCTGGTCCCTTACAATTTCAGTGTCTACAAATGCAAAGTCGCTGCTCAAGCAGTCATGGTCCTCCCACTCAGAGGATCAGGAAGCCCAAGATATATCCTTGATATTTAAGACTGACATTAAAATGAATTTAATTCCTTCACATTTTCTTCATGTCTATTAGTCAGGCAATCATCTTTATCAAGTATGAATCCAATATTTCTCTTAGACACCCTCTTGCTACTAACAAACTCTGAGAAACCTTTTTTTAGTTGACTGACACAACAGTATCCAGTTTCAACTCTTATCAAGCTTTGGCTTTTCATGTTTTATGCCTACACATGCAAACTACAGCTCTGTGATCTCCCTGAAAAGCCTGACCTAGCTTCCAGTGATTATACAATTTTGTTTCCACCTGAGTTGCAAGAGGAGTTTCATGTTCAGCCAAGCTGGTCTTCTACCCCACTTGCTTGACTTTAATCACCATGGGATCGCCTGCTCCTGTGTTTCTGAAGTTGATTGTTAAAAACTGACCTGCTTTCATGGTCTCCTAAGCTCTCAGAAGCAAATTCCCTGGGGACACTGTGAACTAGCTCCCTGAGTAGCTTAAAGTTTGCTCTCATGAAATCCAAGGTAGAAACTCTGCTGACCTTTTTTTCTAGTTATACTGAAAATTTAAAATTTAATCATTTTATGATCATTGTGGCTGAGACAGCCACCTACCATAATATTTCCCACAAGTCCTACTCTACTCAGAAATTACAAGTCTAGGAGGGTATCTTTCCTCATTGGCTCCAGGAATTTCCCAGACTTGCTTCTAACAGTAGTGTGGTATTCCCAGTTGATATCTAGGAAGTTGAAATTTCCCATAAGAACAAGGGCTATTGATCTAGAGATTTCTCCTAGTTGCGTACAGAATAACTCATCATTGCTGTCATCCTGACTGGGTGATTGATAGACATTCACAATGGTATCTGCTTTGTTTTACATTCCCTTAATACTCACCAAGAGGCTCTCAACCACATCACGTCTCCCTTGTATACAGTGCATCTCCTCCACCTCACCTGCTCTGCCTATCCCTCTTGAACAGCCCACAGCCCTTCATACCAGCACTCCAGTTGTGGGACTCATTTAATCAAGTTTCAATAATGCCAATGACATCATAGCTCTGGGATCAGACCAATGCTTCCACTAACTATCACAACCCAAACACATATACTGTTGTTGGAAATATATCTGGTATTCTATAATTAGATAAAAAAAGCCCTCTGAAAAATTGCTTTGTTGTAGCAGATCCCTGGGTAGTTCATTACTGAATACTTGAGACTAAAAGAAGTAAACAGTAAAAAAAAAGTAAAAAGAAAAAGCTTCTGATAATCATGTAATGTCATCAGTATTCAAATATGAAACAGTACCTTTTATTTTACTGTTTGTGAACTTGAGAGATACTAAATTTGATTGTGGTTTTTTTTATTGTTTGTTTTAACACTGAACATTTACTTCCCAAACTATAAGTGGGGTTTTTTTTATGGTTTCTTTACAGTACAATCACATTTCTTCTACCAAAATATAGTAAGACTTGCTATTGCCTGTTACTGTCACAGATACGTCACAGTCAGATTGATACAGCTTGCTCTCCATGTGTGCTCTCTCTTTTTTCACATGTCACAAAATAACACTAATTGAGGAAGATGTTGGATAATATCATTAAGTTTTGAAAGAGCTATATTGTATGCTTTATTTTTTGTTTTTATTACAAAATCCTTGGGTTTTTCACAGTTTTGACACGATGAAAACTACCATCATGAATATGTAGAGTAAATGGTCAATAGATACAGGGGTTAACATTTAAAGCTGTGATGGTATAAATACCAAGAATCCTGATGGAAACTCCAGAATGTTTGGAGGATGTAATATGGTGAACTTCAGAGGCTATAAAAGGACACAGGAATCTTTCTTACTCCTTTAGTAATGCCTTCCATCATCAGTCCCGATATTTCTGGAGAACTGTGAGCTTCTCAAGACTTTACAGCAGGTGATACAGTAGTTGTTAACAAGTCTCTTTAACCGTCTGGCACAGTGCATTTAAGACCCTCTGATCCATCACTGTCCCTCTTCCTCACTTGCTTTTCTCATGGATGCAATAAGATGCCTCTCCCCATCTCCTGGTTCATAAAGCATCTCTGCCTGCATGCAGCTGTTTGCTGAGAGAGAGGAGAGACCACAAAGTAGGAAGGGAGAGGGCATCCATGAAAAGGAGGTGAAGGAATAAGTACAGTTTTTATTCCATTTCTAAAATAGGGATGTTCAGATCCCATAATCGGTCTGACGATAAACAACAAGGGAGGGAAGGGATGGAACTGAGAAGTGATTATGAATCCAACACACAGCAGGGTGACCATTGAAGAATCACACAAACCTGCTCCACAGAATAGCAAAAGGCTAGTATTGCAGGCATCGGTGCCTAAAAGTTTTTGTAATATTTGATATATTATAGACATAGAATCTTAATACTTCTATTGTATCAGCATACATACTTTACTGGTGGCCCTGTGATTCCTTGGAGTTTTTCAAAGATGTTGCTCTTGGCTTGTTGTTGATATTTGTTTGTTTGCTTGCTTGTTTCCAATTCTTGCCCTATCCAGAAACAGAGGAACTGGGTTCCATTTACTCAAATGTAGGAGCATTTGAATAAACAAAGAGAATGAGGAAGGGAAAGGAAGTTCTTCATTAAAATAGGTGTAAATTATCAGAGGATTCTCTTTTCTTCAAAACATGAACCAGAACACATATTAACACACTCATACTTGAGTGATGCACTATGACTTGCTTCTTATGAAAACAAAATCAGACAAATAATATCCAGAAAGAATATTAATATCCCCTCCCAAAGCCACAGATCAAGAATGAAAGTATGCCCACTAAAGAAACACTTTTTGACTGAAGTTATGAACTGATGAAAACTACCTTCATATTCATTTAGAATGTTTCTATTATTCAATCCTAAACATGTATAAAAGAAAAAAAAATATGGTGTTTTGGGTTTTTTAATAAAAATAAAAATAAATATTTGGAGACAAAATAAATAAAATCAAATGAATATGTATCAAATGCAAAATACTTTCTTTTTATTGTCATTAAAAATGTAGAAACTAATGTAGCTTTAAGAAAAACATATAACTATATCAATAGAAGATAATCTAGCATTTTCATGCTTTTATTTGTTTCATTTACACTACACCAAAAAAAAATATTATTTTTTTTTTAAAGTACAAAAAATAATCTGACAGTTCTCAGTTTCAAAGCCTCATAATTCTATTTACAGTATTAATGACTCATGCCTCTAGAAAGTATCTGGTTAGCATATATAATAAAATAAGTACACTGAAATTTAGATTTTCTAATGCAAATTGTATATCCCTATGACATATGAATAAGACAATTCTGTTTTTAAACACTGGAGTGTCTTCTTGTAGAAGACTTTTGTATAACTTTATAGTTTGAAAATTTTGTATGATTTGTGATAATTTCCAAGTCTAATAGATATTAACCCCACTTTCTAAAGGGCAGGTTACTTACTAGTAACATAAGACAAGATTGCTAATATGTAATAAGACTAATTTCATTAAAAAGATAGTGTGACATTTTCAGAACATAAATTTGATTTTTTCAATAATATCATAAGTAATTTATTACTGACTTTAATAATAGCGTATTATTTACTTTGATAAGTGGAAACTTAAGTCAAAACAATGTAATTAAAAAATTTACCCAATTTTTTGTGACTTCAGTTCAGACTGTACCTAGATGAACACTTAAAATGGCTACATCCATGAATTCTATATTTAGAAGTTCTTATGTCTTACAAGGAATTGATATATAGAATAACAATAACATTGCAATCCTTCTCTGAGACTAGAATGCTCACAATTAATTATACTCTAATATGTCCGTGAAATTAACTTTTTTTTTTTTTTTTTATCTGAATATATATTGGCCTGTCAATGACATATGGCATCATGTGTATGGACTAGTGATAAAACAAACAGTGGATCATAGTTTTAGCCATGATTATTGAAGTACATACAGCTATGATATAACGATTGAGAGGTAAAGTGTATTATAAATCTGCTTGACTATGATGAGAATTTGGCAGCTTTAGTGATAATGTTTATTATAGCCCACAGATTATAAAGTGGATAAGAACTTTATATTCCTGCTTCTGCCATAAATAACAAGTTAATCAATCTTTAAAAGACCTTGGCATGTGAAAAAAAGTGAGAAACTTCTTGTGTTTTGAAACACTATGAGAGGGTAACAAAGCTCAATATTTACAATGGGTTGGTTTCCATAATGCTTTTATATTGTCTACATACATCTTAATAGCACATGATGTGGAAAAATATCTACATATTTTTCTGTGTTAAAAAAAAAAACAAAACAAACATAGGTCTGTTTTCTAGTACTAAGATTCATTTCTAAAACTTGTTTATTTGAAGTATTTTTATGAAACTGAATAAAGTTGGTCAGGCATGAATTTTTTTGTCTTATAATCCTAGTAGATACAAGTCCTACAATTTAATAATAAATTAATTATTTTTAAAAGTACTTGTGAATTCATGCAACATAGCAGTGATACTAAGGCTGAATAAAAGACTCTACAGAATATGAAAAATAACACATTTTTAGGGTTTGTTCATTGTCATCCTTTAACTTGTCTTAGACAATCACTGTTAGCAAACCCTGCTATCAAAATATCTAGGACGTCTTTATATGATAAATATTCCTTTCCTTGAAGCTTACAGCACAATTTCGACTGATTGAAACAGAAGACAGATGCTTAAAATACTTTCCATTGTTTACAGTAATGTCCTGGTTTTGAGTTATAAGAGAACTAATTCTGTTCAGGCATTATACTTTTCAGCTCAGTCTCTTCTAATGCACTTTCTGAAGTTAACATATTTTCACAATGTCTGCTTCTAGAAGTAATAATGCTCAATGTTAAGAGGTACTACCAAGGACTGGTGTGCAGATCAAGGTCATTGCCAAATCTTGTGTACCACATTGCGGGGTGTGGAAGGTAAAATGCTACACCTGTTGCAAGGAGCTGATGGGCCAGGTGACCCTAAATGGACCAACAAGTTATTTCATCCCATATATGTCATATCTGGTATAAAGCTGAGGGATCACAAGGGTCAAGCTCTCTACTTCGATGGCTGGTGTCCAAGGAGGACTCCATCTGCCTTCAATCCCGATCTGTGTGTTCCTGAATACAATTCCAGAATCCACTTTTTGAATACAGTTCTCATATGCCACTGAGTTCAATCTGGGACTTCCCCAGTGTCTGCTCCACAGTGTCAGTGGAGACGGTGATGTAATTGCCATCAGGGGGGTTTGATATTGGTTACGTACATATTTCATTTTATTATTATTATTATTGTTTTCATTAAATCTCCTTTTGTTTTCTTTTCAAATCCATAAGTCTCCCTTATTCCCTCTCTCTTCTCCTTTCAAAAGGGCGACAGGTTAATAGAGAGCATCTGCCATTTGTCTAGTGGCCAGGATAGCCCTAACTCTTGACAAGAAGGAACAGTCAGAGACTTAAATATTAGTATGTGTTAAAATACCTTTAGAGATTTGTCCATGAGGGGAATTCCCCAGCATTTAAGAGGAAGAAGATGACAGAAGTATTGAACTATTCTTTTTATTTGTCCATATCAATATTTTTTTTCTATTTTTGCTAATGCTGGTATCCCACAATATCTGGAGTTTGTGAATAATAAGGACTTATATTTTGCTGTGACACTAAAAACAATATTAATTAAAAAAAAATTAAATCCTGACTGCTAGTTTCCTCTTGCTCAGATCTCTTTTCTTTTTAATTTACTCTTTTTCACTTAATTTATTATAATTAAATAAATCTAAGGTAAACAGGAGTTCAGCAATATACTTTTACTAGCTACAAAGCTAGTAAAGGGTTTGAAGCATGTGCCTTACGAGGAAAGGCTGAAGGATCTGGGGCTGTTTAGCTTTGAGAAAAGAAGGCTGAGGGGAGACCTTATTGCCCTCTACAATAACCTGAAGGGAAGTTGTAGCGAGGCGGGAGTTGGTCTGTTCTCCCTGGTGACAAGTGACAGAACAAGAGGAAATGGCCT
>WTSP01005235.1:0-38130 GCA_025331215.1 Actenoides lindsayi | reverse complement strand
TACCTTCAGACAGTGCAGTTAGTTAGAAGAACTGAGCTGAAAAGTAAAATTACTGAACAGAATTAGTTCTGTTCTCATTCAAACCAGAACATAACCAAAGTGCAGAACCCAGCATTTGACCACTGTCCTTGGCCCATTCATCAAGTCTGCCTAGATCCCTCTGCAGAGCCTCCCTACCCTTGAGCAGATCTACACTTCCACCCAGCTTGGTGTGGTCTGCAAACTTACTGAAGGTGCACTCGTTCCCCTCATCCAGGTCATCAATAAAGATGTTAAACGGAACTGCCCCCAGTACTGAGCCCTGGCTGACACCACTCGTGACTGCCCACCAACTGGATTTAACCCTGTCTGCTACCACTCTTTGGGCCTGGCCACCCAGCCAGTTTTTTATCCAGCAAACCGTGTGTCCCTCTAAGCCATGGGCAGCCAGTTTCTCCAGGAGAGTGCTATGGGAGATGATGTCAAAGGTTTTACTAAAGTCCAGGTAGACAGCATCCACAGCCTTTCCTTCATCCACTACGTGGGTGACCATGTTACAGAAGGAGATCAGGTTATTCAAACAGGACCTGCCCTTCATAAACCCATGCTGACTGGGCCTGATCGTCTGATTGTCCTGCATGTACTGCATGATGGTACTTGGGATGATCTGCCCCATCAGCTTCCCTGGCACCGAAGTCAAACTGACAGGCCTGTAGTTTCCCAGATCCTCATTCCAGCCCTTCTTACGGATGTTACATTCACTAATTTCTTGTCTTTTATGGTGCTTGGGGCTGGACCCTCCTGTGGGACCATCTGGTCTGGCTACACAAACTCACAGAATTGCTGAGATTTGAGGCACCTCTGGAGAACAAGCAGTCCAGACTCTAAGCAGGGTCATCTAGAGCAGGTTGCCCTGAACTGTGGCCGGTTGAGTTTTAAATGTCACCAATGCTGGTGACTCTGTGACCTGCTAGGGCTGCTGCAGTGTTTGAACACTCAGTATAAAAGAGTTTCTTCTTGTGCTTAAGTGTCATTGCCTGTATTTCATTTTGTTCCCATTGCCTTCTATCATCACTGGGCACCACTGAGAAGGGCCTGGTTCCATCTGCTTTACATCCTCCTATCAGTTATTGGTACACATTGATAAGATCCCCTTGAGCTTTTTGTTCTCTAGACTTAACAGGTCCAGCCTCTTCCCCGTACATGAGATGCCCTTGAGCACTTTTGTGATCCTTCATTGGGCACACTCCACAGTGTGCACGAGAAGCCCAGCACTGGACACAACACTCCAGATGTCTCACTAGTGCTACATAGAGAGGAAGGAACACCTCCCTCCAGCCTGAAGAATCCTTATTGATTCTTCCCTGTTGTCCAAAGAAGAATCTCTCCTCCCACATCTCCATGCTAGGGCAGAGAGATGAATGGCCTCCACGTATCTGCTGGTCTTCACACTCTGCCTGGTCCTTCTGTTGGTTTGTTCCTGGCTGTTTCCTCAGTTTTATACTAGTCTGCTCACTTTCTCCTTGTTCTGTTCTGGTTTTCTGTCACTCCCTGCCATGACCTCTCTCCCAGGTTGCTTTGCCTTCACTCTCTTTTCTCTTTAGCAAAATTTATTAATTTAATCTTTCAACATCAGGGCCCTAGCTGATGTCCAACCTTGCTACCTCACTGCTTCCACCCATCCCTTATTGCCCCTTGTATTTTCAGCAAGGCCTTTTGTTTTTCATTTTTCCTTTTGGAAATGACCGTAACTGCTTCTTTTGCATTAGAGTCCCTGTGTTTATCCCACTGTGTTTCTTCCCCAAGTACTCACTTAGTCTAGAGCTACATGAGAACTTTCCCTGCTGTGGACCTGAGAGCAGGATCTGACCTGCTCTGCCTTGGGGTGTCCTGCCATGCAAGCCATCAGGAGGTTTTTCTCCCACTGTGCTAGACCAGCACTGGTCTGGAACAACATCCCTGATGTCACTCTAGCTATTCTGGGTTTATATGGAAAGAAGCTTTAATGTTCTCCCGCAAATGACGTTAATGGAAAAGCCATCATCAGTTGGTATCTCGGGATGTGCTTGTACGGTTACGCAGCTCTGGCTACTCCATCCGCTGCCACAGGTGATGCAGTCCAGTGAGGGAGGTTTGTTTCCCTGAGATAAGAGATGTGTTGTCATGGAAAGATTTCGGAAGTGTCTTGTAGCCTTCTGCAGGTGATTAGGTTGCTGTTGACACCAGTGAGACAAATTGTACCCAGATGGCTGCACATACAAGACCCGACTATTTCCGGTGACTCTTCCTCTGGTATTATTACTGCTTCTGCAGTAGACAGCTCTACCCAAGAGGCTTACACCAACCAAGTCCTTCCTCAGTTCAGTGTGACTGACCTTCCACCAACATGGGACTCAGCCCTCTGTGCCTTATGGAAATAAACTGGATCACACACAACAATGTGATTGAATTGGCAAGGAACTAACCAGTTTGATCCAAGTTTTACTTGCTCCTCCACCTATAACACTTTGTTATGGTGGTGCTGAGCAGTCTTTTTTCTCTCCGTAGACATTAAAGAAGAGGACAAAGAGTGAGCCCTCAGGACACACTGTATGAGGTGTCTGGGGCTTAAGAAGATTAGACCTTCAGCACTGCTGAACTCACATTTTTTCAGTCCCATATACTTCTGAGCTATATCTGCTTTTGATAGTTACGTTCAATTTATCTCATTAGTCTGACACAGCAGATGTTACTTTCCTGAGGATCACCTGTGATTTCTTCAGTTTATCTGAGAGCAAGTCTCTCATGTATGCAGCTGGCGCCTGACTAGAAATCATTTCCTCGTTATGCTGGGACCAACAACTAACCCAGAAACTAGCTTTTATTGCTATTCCTTCAGGACAAAAAGCAAAGAAGGGATTAAATTCAATCTTATCACCTCAGCTGTATTTTTGTTTGTGGTAAGGATCTGTGAATTCAAGTACTGGATGTAACCAAGCGACAACTGAGCGTAGTTTTATGAGAAACTGTTCCCAAACTGACTGAAGTGTTATCCCAGACACATGGCTTTGTCCTCATGGAGAGCAGCAGGCTCAGGGTTTGGCTCTCAGGCAGATAATGACTGAGAGGATGAGGTGCTTCTCACTGTCTCCCATTTTCCCAGAATATATTAATTTTAATTGCCTCAATTAGTTGTAGTGAGATAGGGAAGCTGTGTTCCTAGGACTGTATCAAACCCCATTCAGGGAGTAATAATCATAGGAGAAAGGACAACAGTATCGGGAGAAACAAGGTGACCTGCAGCATACGAGGGTCCTAGACTCAGAATGGTAGCAGGATTTAGGTTGGAAGGGAACTCTGGACCTCCCTCATCCTGCCATCTGCTTAGAGCAAGGCCAACTTCAAGGAAGTTCTTCAGGGCCTTACCCAGTTGAATGTGAAGATCTCCAAGGATGGAAATCCCTGAGTCTCTCTGGGTCCCTGTTTCGGTGTTTTGCTATTGCTGTGGGAATGTTTTTCCTTTTATAACTGAGGGGAATTGCCCTTACTGCAACATGTGCTACTTGCCTCTTGTCTTCTTTGCCTTACACCGGCAGGAACAGCCTGGTTCCATCTGCTTTGCATCTCCCCATGAGTGGGATGTAGGTCCTCTCTCAGCCTCTCTTTGTTAGGTTAAGCAAACTCAGCTTCAGGGAGAAGTGCTTTGTACGCTTCCATTTCTGACCCACCAGTACCTCCAGCTCCACTTCCTCATCTTTGAGTTTCTTGGACTGTCATCTCACACAGCCCCTTTGGAGTGTACACCAGTCCCTGACCAGACCTTTCTGCCCCTCTAGCTCTAGTATGTTAAACCAAGTGGTATACAGTCTTTTAGTGTTATCCGTGCTGACATCTTAGAACCATAGAATCATTTTGGTTGGAAAAGAGCTTTGAGATCATCAAGTTCAACCATTTAACCTAACACTGCCAATCCCACCACTAAACTGTGTCCCTAAATGTAGGATTATTCCTGCAGGAAAACAGGCATGCCTGTTTTCAGCAAGGCTGTGTGGGAATAAATCGGGCTGTGGACGATGACCTTGAGGTTTGCTTGAGAACGGCAAGGGAGGAAGCACAAAGCAGTGGAGCAAGAAGATAAAGAAGAAGAAAGTAGAAGATAACCAGGATGAGGGGTGGTGATGGAGGCGGTGTAGGTTAGCCAATGATTGATTAGTTTAGGACGTGTGAACAGTGTGTGTTTAGAGTAGTTGCCCAATAGCTGTTAGTAGTAGGGTGCGTATGGGAGGAGAAATCGTGTAGAACCCTGGCGAAAACGTGAATGAAGGGACCTCAACTTTGATCGTATTGGTCCGTGTTGAGTTCATTTCCCACACCTAAACACCTTGTCTACATGTCTTTTAAGTACCTCTAGGGATGATAATTCCCTGGGAAGCCTGTTCCAGGGCTTCACAGCCCTTTCAGTTTCTCCTAATGTCCAACCTAAACCTTCCCAAATGCAGCTTGAGGCCATTTCCTCTTGTCTTATCACTTGTTACCTGGGAGAAGAAACCAACCCCACCCCTCTCCCGGCTCCACACTCCTTTCACGTAAGTTTTAGAGAGTGATAAGGTCTCTCCTGAACCTCCTTTTCTCCAGGCTGAGCAACCCCAGTTTCCTCAGCCACTCCTCATAAGACTGGTGCTCAAGACTCTTCAACAGCTTTGTTGCCGTTCTTTGGACAAGCTCCATGTTCCTCTGTACTCTGAGTGATTGCACTCTTGACACTAAGAGTGTCTTTGACAAGTGTTCAAAATGAGATGAAGCCACTATGGGCTAGTAAATAATGATCCTAATACAATCTCTGTGATTGAAAAATGACTCTTAGCATTTCTGTACTGCAGATACCATTAAATGGTCATCTGATGCTTAATATATCCTGGAGATATGTGCTAAGGGCTCAATTCTGCCAACCTGCTGTCTTTAGAAAATGTTTTTTCTCCAGTGGGATGTACTGGATGCTGATGCCAAATAGACAGACCTCATTAGCTTCCCACATCCTCCCCAGTCAGCAAGATCTGTGATGCAGTGGGGAGGTATTTGGCTAGAAAAGCCATTGGGATCAGTGGCGAATGAATTGTCTTCTCGGGAGGGAACTGTGCAGTATCACATAGGGCAGGTACCTCAGGCCCCAGCTTCAGCTCCTTGTTCTGTTCAACCTTGGGCAAGGGACCAAAGTTTCAAATGTGTCCTGTAAGTTGGTGACCAGTTAGAGCTCACACATGATTATAAAATACATGAGCACCCACAGATCTCTGTCAGTCAATGGGAACTCAGTAGCTTTTGGAGAACATCAAATACTAGTGCCTCCACTTCAGTGAGGAATAACCTTAGGAGCAAACAAAAGGAGCCCTAACTTGGGAAATGTCTAAGTATCTATCTCTTATTCTTGGCACCTTCACCTCTCTCAGACCCCTTCTTAGCAAAAAAAGAATATATGTGCTTTCATGTCCCTGCATATGACAACCCCTTTACTCCATACGTATCATATATGTGTGCATATATACATAGCATGTGATTGGTTACAACTTCTGTGCCTGCTCTCTCTACAAAAACAAATAATCAAATAAGGTCAAAAATATACATATTCTGTACAGGGTGGTCATGAACTAATGTAATCCTCCTTGGAAGCCTCTCAGATCTTCCAAGAGTTTCTCTTGTAGAGCACGTTCATGTTGCAGTTCGTCATGCGCAAGGGTAAGAGTCTTCAGAGGAAGTGATTTGGAAAATGGCCCTGACTCAGGTCTCAAACTATTGCTCATATGTAAGACCAGAAATCTGGCATTTAAGGAATGCTTGTGGTTAGGAGCAGTGCCAACATCATTCTCATCAGTGTGCAGTGAAGGAATTTCTCCTCCTTACGTCTTTCTCGGTACCCGAGGTGATGTTAGGCATGTTCCCTCTGCCAAGAGAAAAGAACCTTTCAAACTCTGTCATCTTTAAAAGGCCACCATGCCTTAAAATCCTCACAAGCCACCCCTTCCTCCTCTTCCTGTGTCTCAAGAGACCGCTTGTGGTTCTGCTAAGAAAATCAGTGCATTTCATGCTGTAATTGTTCCACCGTGTCCATGATATTCACAGAGGAAAAGAAATCTTTGAGTATCCACTCATCCAAGGGGAAAAATATTAGATGCAACTGAACTGTGTGACATTCTTTTTCTTGGGGAGTAACAGAGACACCTCAGTACCATTAAAGAAATCCCTAACGGACAAAAAGCTCAAGACAGGCTAATGGCTGTGTTGACATTAACCCGTGAAAATGGTTTATTCCTTTTCTTCTGGACTGCTGGTTTCCCTTCAGGAAACTCACCACTGCTCTTTGTTGAGCTTCTTGGAGTAAAAACGAGTGTGGGGACTGGACTCCTAGGCTGATTCAGTGCTTAAAAAGTTGGGCTTGTGCAGGACAGTTTTAGTGTAACCTTTAGAAGACGACAGTGCCAACCCTTAGGTGACTCTTTGTGAAGGCAGTGCTTTGTGCTGTGGAGAGCAGTGCACTGCACTGTCACTGGCAGCAAGGGAAATGGTAGAGAGATAACATAACCCTGGGGTGAACTGAGTTAGTGGAGCCATATGGAAAACTAAACAATAGCCAGGCCAGCCTGTAAATACATGCAGCTGACACACAAAAAGAAATGGAGCTTTTAAGCCATATATTTTTATATGTTATTGTTGCTTTTTTTTTTTTCTGTATATGGTAGAAATCCAACTACTGCTGCATTCGCACAGTGACTGTGGAAGTGAAAATACTATTCTATGCCATTCTAGCTGCTATGTGAAAATACATTTTTTTTCCCCTATTTCTCTCTTCTCAGGGCTCTGGCTGACATCTTAAGGCAGCAGGGACCAATCCCAATAGCACACTGTGAAAGAGAGACTATCTCGGCCATAGATACCTCCCCCAAAGAAAACACCCCAGTCAGGACATCTTCCAAAAACCATTACACTCCCGTGCGCACCTCCAAAAGTAACCCAGGTAAGTGCTGCTTTCCTGCTCTCACTGTCTCTCTCTTCCGTGGTGGTTGTATCACTGGTACGTTCAAAGTCAGCAGAACATCACACTTCACAATAGTGGATTGTGTAAACCTAGGAGTAGGATAATAACTGGCTTTAAAAGGCAATCTGATAGAGCAGAGGAGTTCAAGGATCAGTGGTGATGATTCTTTCAGGTTTTTGGTGAACAGTGTCTGTTCTCTAGGCTTTTACAAACTTCAGAATCAGCGAGGTTTAAATTCAGCTTATACCCAAATGGTTGTATTAACTGTAGAACGTTGTGTGTTTCCAACAAAACACGTATGCTGTGAAGCGGAATTGGGCTCTCTGCACACAGCAGCTGAGAAGAAAGAACTGCACAGAATTGGGGGTACCTTATCCATTCAAGTGAACTCCAGGCATGTGCTGAGAGGAAAGTGTGGAAGGTTACCTAGAAGGTACCCCAAGGGCCTAAGGTCCTCCAGGAACATTGGCCTGGGAATTTGGGAACACAATATTTTTCTGACTTCTACTGGCTGGGTGAATTTGGTCAAATCATTTGACTGCCTTTTGTCTCGATTTCCCAAGTGGCACAAGGATGCAAGCCTCTTAGATAAAGAGATTTTCCTGAATTATTGAATGCTTCCTATATTGATAGCTGTCTAAACAATGCCTCGGTGGTTGCTGACCACCTTTGTTAAGTGGGATGTGGTATACCTGCCATCGCTTTGCTGTCTCTCAGCTGCAGCTGGATGTGTGCATCAAAGATATGCCCTCATTCAGTCACAAGCTATTCAGCTTCACATAGAAGTTTCTGGGCAGAATTTCCTGACCTGTGTCGCCTGGTGATCAGAGGAGGTTTTGCAAACGGTCCCTGCTGGGGAAGCTTCTGAAAGAAGCTTAGCGGGGCTCGATGTGCTCTGCTCTTTGCAGAAAGGGCCCGTGACTGAGGGCAGTGACTTGGTTTCTGTTGCCTTATTGAAGTGACCATTAGAAGGGGTTTACTGCGGTGTGCATCACCCTGTCGAGACAGAACCAGGTGACCGTGTTCTCTGGAAGCCTCTCCTGCTGCTGGGAACAGAGTAATTGCCCTGAGAACTAAGAAGGATTTCTTTGCTCTCCAGTTTTCACTCAGAGGCCAGTGAACCCTGTAATTTTGTATGCCAGACAGTTACACTTGTGAAATATAATGTTGGGCTAGAGAACAGTACATGAGGTGAGTTGTCTGGGAGAGGAAGGTGCTTTTGTGTATCTCGGGCTGTTGAGCGGATATGAGATTCTGCCCCAGGACGGAAACGTAAGAAATAAGGGTTTGTGGTCAATGAACAGGTGTAGCACCACCAGAGAACAAGTCTGATGTAATCACTATGATGAGATGAATTCCTTTCTGAAGACACCCTGTCTCTTCCTGTTCACTCAGATAGGGCAGGCAAATCCTGAACGACAATGCAGAAGGAATTCTTTGCTTGCAGTAGAAGAGACCAGCCTGGTACTGGAAGTCTGAATGAGGTGTCATGCTTAGGCACTGTCAAGCCTGAGAAAAGGCTCTTGGGCAGGTTTGCGAGGGGAGTTGCTAATTGCAGTGCCTGATGGTAGCTGATGGCTCCAATGGACATTTTTAATACTTACTATTACATTGTTGGAGGCACATAAGGATACAAGGACCAGAGCGCCGTTATCATCACATTATGAAATAACAACACCCAATAAGCAAATTGCTTGGTCCTTGCTGAGGACAGGGATGTGAGATGAGCACAGTAAGATGGCTGGGAAGGAAAAGGCACACTGTTCATGATGACAGTCTGTTCCCCCAGCCTCTGCTTGTCTGTGTGTTGCCTGAAAGAGAAAAGCCGTGGCAGTTCAGTCAGGGCTGAAACAGCCATGCCATGGGCGACTGGAGGCTGCTAAAAGAAAATATTTGCAAACCCAGCTCCAAAGGAGAGGGGCTTTACTTTCAGCACAGCCTTCCACAGCCTTGGCAGCTGTAGGGGGGTGACTGATCACTCCTGCCTCAGGGCAGGCAGTTGGACCCAGTGTCACATCCAGCCCTTGCCAAAGCTGGGAAGGGAAAACTTGCTCTTATAGCTTGCCCAAAAGAACTTGTTCCTGGCTCGGTTGTGTCCATTATTAACATGTTCTCATATATCATATAATACAGAAAGCTAATCACTTACAAAAGATCATGAGCTCATAAACCAGCTCTATGGTTAATGTTGTTTTATACTGCTTCATTTGCAGAATAGGGCAATGCTCTGTGGTAACTATACTCTGTTACTTGGTTCATCTTGAGATTATTGTGGTAATCAGGAAATATACTGTATAAGTGAATACTAAAATCTTTTGGGTTGAAAGGGAAGTAAATGTTGAAAAACAAGAAAATGTGTTGTAGCACATTGAACTGGAATAAAGCTGGTAAGCCCCAGTATGGAAGTAGAAGAGGGATCACCTTCAATACTTACTTTTTGGGGAAAGGGGAAGAAAAGAAATAAAACAAGGGGAAAGGGGGACAACTGGGGAGAAAAACAGAGGCAGTAGTATGTAGCAGCATGTTCGAGGCAAAGCATTTCTCACTGGTGCTGCAATTGCCTGGACAAGACCACAGCTGGAGGGTTTTGCATCAGGATCTGAAAAGCATCAGGTCTGCTGGCTGTGATTTGTCTCAGGACTCCAGCATATCAGGGGTTAAGCAACCAGAAAGGACCACAGTTGTTACATACAGGCTGAGATTGAGTTTTATATTTGTTTTACTTGGAACTTCTATTTGCAAACTTCTAATTAGAAGGGTGCCCTTAAGTCTTGCCAAATAAACCATATCTTCATTTTTCCATTAGACTTGTTTGGTGTCAGCAAGCAAAATGATTGTAGGTGACAATGACAAATTGATGTGGTCTGTGTCTGAGGCAGCAGAGTCCAAACAAAGCTGCATGTGCAGGTGCTGCTGAGGGCAAGCTTGCAGCACTTGACTGCCTGGGTGGTGCCTGCTGTTCCCTCATGCAGGTATGGTGAGGAGTCTCTTGTGCTCTTCCTGCAAGCACTAGGGCAGCCCTCAAATGGTCACAGCAGGAGGAGATCACAGGATGGAAAAGTACAACTTCCTCTGGTAGTCCACCAAGCCATGAGCACTGTCTCCAGCTGTAACAGATGCCTGAGGGAGAGTTCAAGACCGAAGCAAAGTCCTCCGTGAGTTTTCCCTGGCACTTCTTAGCAGGTGGTTTCAGAACTTTCCCAGCTCTGCAGTGGGCCAGGAGATCCTGGTGTTAGGTTTACTCTGTACTTCTCTGTTGAGCTTTGAGATAGAAGAACCCAGGTCTAACAAATGCTTGTTTGAGGGAAAAGAACAGTAGATCTCTCTGTCCTGGGCATGGAGACAATTGTCCTTCAGACAAGGCAGCTGGTTTCAATAAGTCTTCAGCCTATTACTTCACAATGGCCCCCTTCCCCAGGGGCTGTGGGAGGCAGCTGTTCCTCAGAAGCAGAATACATTTCCCACACTATTCTGCTAAGCTTGAGCATCCCAAGTGCCTGAAGGGCATCTCTCCAGAGATTATTGCCACTTTTTCTTTCCTCTGAGAATCAAGCTCATACTCTTTTGGGATGGCAGGGGGCAGTTCACCTCCCCTTCCACCCACCCTCCACTGACATTTCTGTTCTGGGGATGGTGGGCTCTTTGCAGGTAAGAAAAGCCCAAAGCTGTGTCTAACGATTGCTTGGGGCAGAGCACACCTCTCCAGCTGTGCACCACCTCATTAGTAGGAGCTACAGTACTCTCTGTAGACAGGAATGCTTCTCCAACCCACACAGACCTCTTGTTAGTTCAGCGTTTGCTGTTGTGAGTAATGGGTAAGATACAGTGAATCTGAGATCCAGGAAATCCATCTCATCTAGCTAGCTGTCGGCAGGTTCCACGTCTCTATCACAGCAGCACCTTTAGAGGTGTTGGAAGGAAAACTCTAGCAGCATTTCCCCCGTCTCTTCTCCTTGGCCGCATTATCTATCCTGACATCTGCTGTGAAGGTCAGTGCCATTCGGTTGTTCAGTGGATGGCCAGTAAACACAGACAAGAATGAGGATAGATGGGAGAAAGGTCAGTAGTTCCTGTGGGCTTGGAAAATGTCACGTAGAAGCAGCAGTATGCTTCCATAGGGGAAGGTGCTGCATTTGGTTCAGGAGACGGAGTCTTCGCCAGAGGCAATCCTCCTGCAGTGTCCACGGTCAACTGATGTGTCACAAAAGATGAGGGCAGTTCCTGTGACAGTGATGGTGATGGACATTAACATTAGTGCAAAAAATAAGACTGGTTTCTCAGTTCAGATGACCACCTTCAATACCGTCCTTGGGTATTTGGAGGTCTTCTGCACGTTGGATGCAAGACCTTCCTTTGTTTTTCCCAAAATGTGGCTGAGCAAAGCACCTGCAAGATTCAGTCCCTGCAGAAACTGGCAGATGGAAGTTTTCTGATTGCCTTGGTGGCGGAGGGGTAGCTACCTCAGGACTAACAGCCACCCAGGAGCCGTCTCGTTACCGTTTTCCAAGCCAAGGCACTTGAAACAGATCTTTGGCTGCTACAAATCAGTGTTGTACAATCACAGTGATAGGGCATTGGTTTAGGTTAATCCCTATGAGTCAGGGAGGCTTCTATCCCAGACCAAAATTAGTACAGATCTATGATGCTGCAGCACGTGGTCTGAAGTGATCCTTTATTCTCTTCAGTGTCATTCTGACTCATTCTGCAATTCACCTTGGTAGTATTGCTGACCTGTGAGAGGGGGGATATTTGGGACCAGTAGACTGATGTGGGAAAGCTATGTGGGAGGAGAATCTCTCCAAATATGCTCAGGGGAAGGATGTACTTGCTGCCGCTGCTCAGTGCTTTCAGCAGTGGAGGGTCCCCAGATGTCATCTTCTTGAGCATGAGGCAGGTGGGTAGATTCTGTGCCTGTAATTATGCCACTTCTGACTGCCTCAAGGATCTGGAGCTTTAAGAGAAATGACAAGACTCTTTTTTGGTACTTGCTGGAGAAAAGACTCTGGCCTACTTTTATGTTCTTTTGGCCTCTTGATTCTCTGATAACAAATTGCCTCGCCAACAGAATACGCTGGTCTGAAACCAGCTCCAGATGTGCCAGCGAACAGCTGACCACAGGGGTAAGGGGAGATAATTTTCCAGTGTGAAAAATCTTCTGCTGTTCACCTGCACTAGGGATGGGGATACCTGCAGGTGTGAGGAACAGCTTATTGACAGGATTGCCACTTGGAATTCAGCAAACAACACAGGCTAGTGCTCTGATTAGCCTGATATATCTGGGGAAGGCTTTTAATAAGCCATTTGAGTCAGGATGTTCTAGAGATGTATGGATTCAAAGTGCTGTTTTCAGCAGTGCCTTCCACCCAGAGGCATATTCTGAGCTTGTTCTGAATGTGAACAAATGCAGGAGAGGTCTTTAATCTTTATGGAAATTGTAGCTAACGTCTCTAGCCAGATATAGGCAGAACAGCACGGGGAGTACTTCCATCCTAATCACCATGCAGGGGAAGAGGTCACTGCACTTGGCCCTGCTCTTCTGGGCTATGGGCCCCACCAGGGCTCTGGCCCTTTTCTACAGACCAGGGTGAGTCTGGGCAGATGGCTTCTCAGATGTCCTCCAGGTTATATGGATCTTCTCCGTGTTCATCCTTCTCCCTTTTCCCTCTCTCATTGCCCCCTAATCACCCGCTGATCTCTGCTTCAAATTGCTTCCTTTATTCATTCACTGAATTCTCTAACTTCTCCCCCAAATCCCCAGCAACTATTTGAATTAATTTACCGAGGATCAGTGTAGAAATATATGTAGAAGGCATTCAAATTCCCTGCTGCTTCACAGTTTGTGTTGTCATTTACAGCTGTTCAGGGGAATACAAAGCAGGTGTAAAATGATCCCCCAGTCCCTGCAGTAGCATTTCACAGCCCCTGTGCTCTGTTGTAAGAAACTAGTTAAGGTGCAGGTGGGTGAAGAATTAGGAAAACCACTTAGAAAACACCCAGGGAGTTCCAGGAACAGGGCTTTTCTTTTTTCTGTACTCCTGTTGCTGTTTACTGACATTTGAAAAGAAAGAAGCAGGACCAGCTTTAAAACCTCTAGGATCTGCAGAAGGTAAGGCAATTCAGTGCCACTCCATCTGCTTTCTCCTGCAAGCACACCCCCAGCATGGGAAGCCCCAGTGCTTCCCACAGCTTTCCCTCCCAGGAAAATCCCAAATGGATTAATGTATTTTCTGAGCCACCAGAAAATGTCAGATTCTTCTGTCTCTGAACGTACTGAGGGTAAGAGTTACTCAAGTGTCCTAGCATCAAAAATACCATTGCCAGAAGGGAGGATCAGTCCAGCAGAGAGTGGGGAGAGGCAGATGCTCCTGGAGTTGGTGCAGGGCTATGATATGACACTAGCTGCTGTCTTCTTTGATGTGAAGGATCTAGGCTCCTCACTGATTTAGGACCTAAGATAGCCTGTGCAGTGTTAGAGATCACCCCTCGTAAAGCTAATGACCTTTATCTGCCACTCTCTGTGGCATTGCCAGTCTCCATTTTATAGATGGGGAAATAGGGCACAAAGAGGCGAGGGCCTTATTTTGAAAGGTACTTGGGTACTGCCTTCCCTGGACTTTAAAATAAATGCCTAAAGCCTTGTGAGTGCCTGTCCCTGAGTCACTTATGCTCTTTGCCCAGGCTCTGAGAGAGCAGTTATGCCCTGAGATCACAACTTTCCCTTCAGGTCAGCCCCTCTCAGAGGGGAAGCGTGTGCATCAGTGTGTGCTTTCATCCTCCTGTGAATACCCAGGCATGCTTCCTCCTGCATCTTCATATGGGCACAGGCTTGACTCCTTCAATCCTGTATCCCTGCAGCAAGTGAGAACTTTTACGCTTGCATTGGAAAGCACAGACCTTGTCCCAGTCTGGTTGTAATCCAAGAAACACAGGAGAAGGCATAGGTTGGAAAGCCAGGAGAATCATCTACAGTATAATGAACTTAATGACCCTGACCGTAGAATCATAAAACCATAGAATCATGGAATGGTTTGGATTGGAAGGGACTTTAAAGAACATTTAGTTCCAACCCCCGGCCATGAGCAGGGACACCTCCTACTAGAGCAGGTTGCACAAGGCCCCATCCAACCTGATCTTGAACATATCCAGTGATGGAGAATCCACAACTTCCCTCGACAATTTCTGCCAGTGTCTCACCACTCTCAGAATGAAGTACTTTTTCCTAATTTCTAATCTGCATCTATCCTCTTCCAGTTTGAAGCCATTACCCCTTGGTCCATCACTACAAGCCCTTATAAAAAGTCCTTCCCCACCTTTCCTCTAGGTCCCCTTCAGATACTGAAAGGCTGCCATAAGGTCTCTCCAGAGCCTTCTCTTCTCCAGGCTGAACAACCCCAACTCTCTTAGCATATCCTCATAGGAGAGGGGTTCCAGCCCTTGGATCATCTTTGTGACTCTCCTCTGGACCTACTCCAGCAGCTCCGTGTCCTTCTTGTGTTGAGGGCTCCAGAGCTGGACGTAGTAGTCCAGGTGATTCCAAACGGATCTTTTTAACCGCTAAGCATTTCTTTGCTTATCCTTAATTTTACTGTTTTGCACATCCAACCTCCCTCTTCTGTTGCTGCCAGAGGGTAAGACCTGGTGCTGTGGGGATATTCAGCCATGAGCAGCTCTAGGTTTTTACCACATGCCTCCTACTAATAATACCATGTGCAGGCTGTGATCTCCAGCGCTCTCTTGAGCCCCGCAGCCAGCTCCTTCCCCCTGTGAGGCTGGGGATGCACCTCCCTTTGCCTCGAGCTATTGATTGATTCTGGTCTTCTGAGTGTTTTACTGAGCTGTAAAGTTTTAGGTTAATCTGTGAAAAAAAAACCAAAAACTTTGGGAAAACTGTGCCCCCCTAACAAGACTCGTGAGACAACAAAATATCCCCGCTGCAAATATATTTACCAGTGAGCTTACTGGAGAGTAAAAAAGCAGCAACGTTTGTAACAGTTTCTCGTGTCTCACATCCAGATAGTTCCCACGACTGGTGTCAGGGTTTCGTGTGTCGAAACAGCCAGCACCAAATCGGGAAGAAATTAAAAAGTAAAATAATACTCTTGACTGTCGCAGGGAAAAGAATTGAGTAGGGGGAGAGCCACGACAGAGGAGCAACATCCAGAGCTAGGGGATAAACATCAGCTGCCTGCTGAAGGTGGTGTGGTGGAATCCAGCACTGGTTGGACAGAGCGCAGTCCCGGAGCCAGGAGGCCAGGCAGGGCAACGCTCTCCATCCCCAGGCATCTCTGGAGACTGGAGGTTACCATGGGAACAACTGCTTTTTTTTTTTCCAGAGACGCTAATGCAAGTTGTGAGGAGGGGAGGATTAAGCCTGTACGTTTACTTTGAAACAAAGGCTCGCGGTGAAACTCAACCCACTGAAAACAATGCAACAGAACAGATGGAGAGTGTGGAAATTAATTGAAGCAGATTTTTCTAGCGCCGTGCTCTGTGGAGGAGAGGCAGCAGTGAAAGGCAACAAAGCTGGGGAAGGGTCTAGAGCACAAGTCTGGTGAGGAGTAGCTGAGAGACCTGGAGTTGTTTAGCCTGGAGAAAAGGAGGCTCAGGGGAGACCTTCTTGCTCTCCACAACTCCCTGACAGGAGGTTGGAGCCAGCTGGGGTTGGTCTCTTCTCCCAAGGACAAGAGGAAATGACCTCAGGCTGTACCAGGGGAGATTTAGGTTGGACATTAGGAAAAATTTCTTCAAGGCCTGGCCCAGGCTGCCCAGGGCAGTGGTGGAGTCCCCATCCCTGGAGGTATTTCAAAGATCGGTAGATGAGGTGCTGAGGGGGATGCTGGTTTAGTGGTGGGGTTGGCAGGGTTAGGTTAATGGTTGGACTCCACGATCTTAAAAGTCTTTTCCAACCGGAACCAATTCTTTCAATGTGGAAAAAAATCTGTGAGTCTTCTGCAGGTGTGTAACCAGCCAGGGACCTGCCCGTTGAAGGACCAAGAGTGGCTGTGGACACCTACTGCAACGTGCTGAGCAATGCCCTGGCTCACACTGCCACACAACATCATTTCTCTGCACCCCGTGCCACTCGATTGCCGCACATGCAAAAGAGTGGGAGCACGTGGTCATCCTTCCCTTATTTGTAACAGTTGCTGGATTTGAGAGCAAATCCTGGGACTGATGGGATCGTGGAGTCCTGGGGAGTAGGACCGATGGATGCAGGAGAGTTACGGTAACACTGCTGCGGAGCAGTGAGAAGGAGTTACGAAGGATAGAGACTGTGTGAGTGTAGGAGGCCCAAACTGTTACATTTGAGTGCTCTCCCAATTTCTGAAACTGTGCAGCTGGATTGGGAATGGCGAAAAAATACTCTTCTCAAAACTTACAAAAGCAGAGATGGAAAGAGCTTTGGATCATAAGCCCCAATGGGGAGGTCATTTCACGCCCTTGCACCATGTTGCTCACCCTACAAAGTCTGCACTGTGGTTGACAGGAGGGAAGGATGTTTAAGGCACATGGTTCCCCTCCCCCTGTGCTCTGTCATTCCCCTCCAGAGCTGGGATAGGACTGGGAGCAGAGGGCCATTAATGCAGTTATCTAGCACTGGTATTCTGGAGAATTTGGAGTGCTGTGAGAAAGGGCAGGACTGGGAGATACTCCTTTCCCTGGGGAGCACTGAGCTGAAGTTGTTGCCATGCCATCTCAGCACTCATCAGCTTCCTGGGCTCGGGTCCTCTGGGAGCACCTGGAAAACAGGGCTGGGGGGTTAAGAGGAGGCAACACAAAGCTCAGCTCCAGACCCAGCAATGGTAGGGCAGAAGGTCACTGGGGTTTGAGGATGCAGTAGGCAAGGGCAGTCATTCTCTTGTCTAGGTTATGAGCCCCAACCTGTGTCTTTAGTTGAATATGCAAGCTTGCCCATTCTTTCTCTCAAGCTCTAGTTTCACAGGCAGTTGAGTCAGACCAATGGCTCTTCTGCCATTGAAGCAGAGGTCTTCCTCCTCTTCTTCTCAAATGTTTTGCCTTGGCCACTGCCCTCTGCACTGACTCTGGTGCTCTCACATTCTTCTGTCAGCCGGTTTAACTCATTAACTCAGCAAAATCTGCTCAGGGAGGGGTCATATGATGACGTGTAAGAGCACAGTCAGGAGCAGCTCTGAGAGGGATTGCCACGTTTAGGCAGCACCGAATTCGCGACCACTGAGCTGTGTCCCACATAGCTGTAGACTTGAGTAGGAGTTTCAGAGGCTGCCTGCGAGCAGGCATGCAGGGGAGCCTGTGCTTAGATGCTCTGGGGACGTGGTGTCCAACTGGGATTGACTGGCAGCACCTTCAAGGCTACCTGCACTTTGAGATGAAGTGGGCTGAAGTTGAGGCCGGTATGTTTGGGATCTGCCAGAACTCAAACTTGACACCATGGTGGCAATTTAGACACAAAACAATTCTGCTCACGGTTAAGGTATTTTAGTTTTAAGCTGCTCAGTTTTCTTGTGGAAAAAACCACCTAAGCCCAGTGTCAAACCAGCTGTTCTGTGCTGTACCATTCTGCAGCTATACTGGGGGCTGTGGAAGGGTAAAATCATTTTTGTAGCAGATTTGCTTCTCCCTGTTTGCCTCTGTGTGTCTTGCTAGATCAATTATTGTTTAGCAAACGCATTAGATCTTTAGATGAAAGGCAGAAACACAATGTTTTCTTCCATTAATCAGAGCAGTTTACAGAAAACATCAATTTAAAATGTTAAAGCCAATTTGCAACTGGTATTGACAACAATTAAATTGGCCTCCAGAAAGTAATACAACTAGTTGCTTTTGACACGGTGAAGAATGAAATCTTTATAAGGATGTGTGGAGCTTCTCTCGTTTCATGATTGCTGATCCTATCACACTCTATAGAAGTGGAAACAGGTGAAGAGCTGGAAGCAATACTCCATTAAGAATGTGCCATGATCAGGAGGCTTTCCTTCCCCTCTTCTTGGACCCCTGCCCAAATATAGCAACTCAATCTATGCTTTGCTTTCAGCACTACCAGTTTCCTTTCTTTGCCTCCCTGATTTTGCTGACTGAAGAATTGCTCAAAAATCTACAGAAACAAAGGTTCAAAGCAGCACACAGGCTCTGCAAAACCACAAGTAACTGTTGGTACCTTGTCAGGGAAAACTATCGGCTCCGCTGACAAAGGTGTGAGAATAAAGGTGATGCTGGGAAAGTCAAGGTTAGCTTCTCGTGAATTATTTCTTGAGTGTGTAACAAATAGCTCATCTGACATCCAGATGTCTAGCTCTTGGAGACCTTGCAAGACCTTGGCTAGGGACAGTGAGAGCGTTTACCAGCAGAAGTTGTTGCTTGAGTTGCTGAAAACCTGGTTCATTAGTGTTCTGGTTTAGGCATCTAAATACTAAAAGGCTTAGCCAGTTGTCTCTTACTGGCTTGTCTCAGACTCTGCTTCTCAAGTTCTGTCTTCTCCTTCACAACACTCATACCTCCGGGGTACTCCCACCTTCTGGGATGTGCCAGGGGTGTTTCCTGGTGACGTTCAGCAAGAGGGTTTTTTTCTGGCTTGAAAGACAGCGGGAAGGTTTGATTCCTGTCGATGATCTGAAGACAGCTTTTATTGTTGTCTGCATTTTATCACTGGTGCAGTCCCCGTTCCTTCTGGCATGGTAGCCTGTGTGTGTAGCTTGGGAATTTAGTCAGTCTTGCCTCACTTACTCTTCTCAGAAGTTTTATTTCCCTCAGACCATTTTACTTGTTGCAGGTACCTGAAAACATGTGTTTATGTGTAAATAGCCATGTGGCTATTTATATGAGCACACCTAAGGAGGAATGATGCCCTCCTCCCTAAAAGGACAAATCTTAACTGCTGTTTCTGTTTGATTTAAAATATTTGAGGAGGAAGGAAAAGGAAATAAATCTGTCACAATCTCACTTACAATCAGAGAAGTTAATGGAAAGATTTCTTCTGACTCTCCTGGGCTTTGAGCAAGGCTCTGAACTGCAACATTAGCAAATAACGGAGTTCACATCTCATCAAATCCGTCTCAGGAAAATAATTCTAATATATGTGGATGGCCTTTTGCAGCTCGCTCCCCAGATCTGTCCCTGGTTTGTCAGCTGTGTCAACACCTCTATCTTCTAGTGTTAAATCACTTCTATGTTCTAGTGTTAAATCTCTCTAAAACAACCCCACGCAAGATGTTCAATTGCTGCTGGTCATAGAGCGGTGCCCCAGTGCTCGCAGCGACCCCTCTGAAAAGGCAGCCAGATAAATATGAGTTCTCAGACCTGTGGCTTTCTACACAATGTCTTCTTGTAGTCTCTATGGCACTTTCTTTCCTTTCACATCTCTTCTCCCTGGATCCACAGCTTTTCCTATAGAGAAGGCATTTCTCAACAGATTCCACAGACTGGGTGCAGTCGATCTGTCTGCAGCACGCTTGCCACAGAGACCCGAAATCCCCGTTCCTCCTGGGGCCAGGTACCAGATCTCTGTGCTGTTGAGTGCAGCCTGCACTCAAAATTCAGGTACCTATACATCCCATCTTCCTTGTAGAAATCAGGGGGAAAGATCTTGGGGAAACCCTGCAAGGAATGAACCTTTGTGATGGGCAGAGAGTGCAAGAAAGCGTGGAGACGTGTCCATGCAATAGGTTAAGTGCAACATTATGTAAACTGAAGTGCCACAGGCTGCCTGAGATCACAGGCGATGAGTATGGCATCCAGGTTGCACATCTCAGCAGAACAAGCTTTTCTACTAAATCCTACTTAAATATTAATATATTTTCATCAGGAAGCAGGGCAGGGGAGGGGATATTGAAAGGGCTCCAACTACCTCCTCCTCTGAAGCATCCCACTGCTGCCTTAGCTTTGGTCATTGTGGATCTCAGAGGTTTGCACTGCAAGTTCCCAGGTTTCTGACTGCCCTCACTGCATCACTTCAGTGCCTGGCACTGGCAGAACCGTGCAGCGCAGAGTTAGCAGATATCCTCTCTGAGCCTACTTGCTGTGTGTGGGTTGTCCTCCTTGGGGAGCACCTAAGAGGTACAGGGATGACCCCAGAGGACTTCCAGTGTGATGTGACTGGAGGAGCTAAGGTGGAAGAGAAGACTTCCTGTCACACCTACTTTACCATCCTTTCTTTTTTGTCCTCACTCCCTCTGCTCTAGCAGATGTCAGCACTAAGAGCTGGACTAATGACTCCACTTAACCTCTCCACTTGTCTCCACACTCCACTTGACTAACATGGTTCAGAGTGAGCTTGTCCAGCAAAGGATTCAGGCAGATAAGTATGGGTGCTGATCAGTGCTCGCTGTTCTCATGACTCATGGGTGGGAGAGTTGCAGTGAGGAGAGAGACAAGTTGTCATGAGCTGTGATGCATCCTGACATGCAAGAGAGTGATTGTATAGCACTATGGCTGTCAGTTGACATCTATGAGATCCCATGGAAGATTGCCCCATCCTTCAGAAAACTGCCAATAACCCAGGACAGTGCCTTGTGCCAGCCCTAAAGAGCCATCACCGACTCTGATAGATGCTGCAGACAGCCTATGGACCCTGTGAGGCATTGTCCATGGGTCGTAGGCAGGCCCTGAAACTGGGTCATTCCCATCTGAGCAAGACAGTAAGCTCTTGGCTTTCAAAAAAGGAAAACAACTCCATCTGTCCATAGCTGGAGAGGACAGATTGTTGTCCCACAGACAAAGTTCTCCAGCTCTGTAGCCTCTGGCATGGCTGGTGGGGCTGGTCTGTGCAGACCCAGCCTGTGAAACTCCCCACTGCTTCTGTCTGGAGATACAGGTAAAGGCAGCAGCAAAGCATCCCTCAAGACTCTTCTACAAATACAGTTGCAACTTCCTAACCAGCAGTTGCTTCTCGGAAGATCTGGAGGTTTTGTATGAGGGAAAGAATCAGACACATCTAAAACAGGGACCAACTTTGATTCTGGAGAGTATCATGGGATATTTATCACACCCAAGACCTTCAGTTTGGTTTGGTTTGATAGTTTTAGACTCAAGATTTAAGTAAATTCCAGGTCTCAGAACATTCAGGTTCTGAGTCCATTGGTGTCAAAGACTGTCTGCCTTGTTTATCTTTCTTTTTGTCCTCTGAAGTGAAGTTACACCTAAGTTCTAGCTGCATTCTTTTGCCAAGGTCTCCATTACACGACCAGGCCCCAATCCCAGTCAGCATAACCTCTGCTGGGCCTCCTGGCTGATGGAGAAATGTGTCAGCTGCTGCACGCAGAAATAACTGGGCTTTCCTATTAACAGTGGTATTATTTATTTGGTCTGGAGGTGGCAGTTAAACTCTCCCCTGGTGACGCACTTTCTCAGTGGTGTTTGACTGAGAACATTGCATAGATTTCTATTGAAACCTGTGTCCCACTGTGCAGATTTACAGGTCCTATGGTAACCTCCTTTCTAACACCTTCTCTGCGACTATTTCAAGTCCTGGCAAAACCATTTCTGACACTCACTCCTGACTAATACCCCATGGCTTTTCAGCCCTGGCACACTTCTAGTAGTGCTTATCTAATGGAGTTTCTTCCACACGCCTCTTCATCTTCCTCTGGTACATTCTGCATTTCACTGATATTTCCTTATGTGCTATTGTGTCAGCTCCTTTGTCTGTCTGTCTTTGTTTCTCTGACTGTATTTTGGATGGATATAATGCAAAAAAAAAAAAAAAAAAAAATCAGCATTTTGTGCAGGATCTCCAGAATCTTCAGCCAGGATCTTGTGGGGTGAGCATCATACTGAGCACCTGGCAGGTTCGGGTTCAGTGTGACTGTAAAGCAAGGAATACAAATGTCAGAGGCAGGGCAAGTGATGAACACCAGTACTAGTGAGCAGTATGGTTTGTCTGGAGTAGGGAGCAACTGAAAAACCGATTAGGGTATTCCACTTTATGTGGTGTTACGTGATTTAGTGGCCAGAAGAGGAAAAGTTCTGCCCTGTAGATCTAGTTCCTTCTCTGTAAAACAGTCCAAGAATCTTGAGATGTTTGGTCTTCCCATGCTTGGACTTACTTAGTGTTCAAGAGTTCAATGTGATGAGCAGCTTTGCTTCCCTTGGTATTCAGGGAGATCCCGTGGAAGCTTGGAGAGCAGTGGTTTCCTCACAGAAGTACAAATGTTGCCTTCTGAACTCCTGTTACCACCTTTCTGCTCTCATACCATGCACATACATCAACGTGTGTCCAGGATCACAGACATATGCACTTCTTTAGGAGCTGACAGACACCAGCTACCCAGCCACTTGGGTGGAGATTTAGTTCTGCTGGCACAGACATGGTTCCAGACTTGTATTATGTTGCAGGGTGACACCTATGAACATCAGTTTAACATAACTGTCAGGATGATACTTGGTGGAGCTAATGAAATATTTACCTTTGAGCAGCTGTAAGATCATTAATGTTTCACTGTCTGCTGCCAGCCAACCCTTTCCTGATTTACGTTCTTGAATTGTTTATGAGTCTAATTGCACTGCCCTTCATAAATCAGGGACTCAGGCATTTCTGGGGTACTTTCAATTAGAAGAAATTCCTCTGCCTTGCTGGTGAGGGCATCCATGGCAGGAAACCAGGAGATGGAGTCTGGCATAAGCACTAATCTTCCATAAGCCCTTCCAGATTTCCCCTGTCCCACCCCTCACCATGTGTACTGGTGTCTCTAGTGACACCCTGTTGCGTGCCAGAGCCTCATAGCACTCTGCCACTGGTGTCATGCTATGGCCAAGATCACACCTTTTGGGGTCTCCATGCAGCTTGGAGACACTGATTGCATTCGGAGGGTGACTCCTTTCATACTAGCACTGATGCCTTGGCACCTTTGGTACTGGTGTGAAAATACCTAACTGAGGGATGTTGGCTTCTCTTAGGAGTAGGCAGGAGACACTGGGCAAAGTCCATACATTACCAGGCTATGAGGTTACACTACTCATTGCCTATGAGGGTGGTGAGACACTGGGTGAGACTGGGTGAGACACTTGCCCGGAGGAGTGGTAGATGCTCCATCACTGGATGTCTTCAAGACCAGGTTGGATGGGGCTTAAAGCAACCTAGTCCAGTGGCAGGTATTCCTGCCAATGGCAGTGGAGTTGGAACTAGATGGTCTTTAAGGTCCATTCCAACCCAAACCATTCCATGATTCTGTCAATCTGTGGTTCTGTGATTCTGTGTAGCTGGAGAAGGTGAATCCTTTCCAAAACTAGGATAAAGTGGGAAGAGAGGGTAGGTCTTCCTCTCAAGGGATTGTCTGTGTGCTTTCCATCAATGCATTAAAGAGCACAGCTAACTTCAGCTTGGGTTTGCATGTATTTTTCTCCTCTCACAGGAAGAAGCACGTTCGATGACGTGCCTGGTTTTCATAGGGTTGGGGATTTTTTTTGCTTTTTTTCTTGGTTTTGTGTTGGTGAATTGTGTCAGTTCCTATATTATAGCTGAATAAATAGATTTAAACAAACAAACAAACAAATTCCTTCCTATTGTCAGAGTTGCAGAGTCTCAAATGTGGAATTGCCCTTTGTTTCTGGGACATGGCTGAGCTGGAGGGAGTGCTCTCTCCCAGGCAAGTGTTACGTGTGTTTCAGGAATCTGCCCTGTGCTAGATGAAAAAAAAGAGATATTGCAGCAGAAAAATGTTCTTCTTTTTCTTGTCTAATCTGAAGTCTTGATCTAAAGGAGGGAGAATATTTGGACAGTGATAGCTAGAAAGTTATGGCAAAGTGTATCTGCAAAATATGAGGGCACTCAAGGAAGACAAACCCACTGACATGTGAATCTTTGCACTGTTAATCTTTAGTGAGGCAGGACAGGGGATTCCCACATGCAGTGCACAGGCTGCTTCTGATCATCTCCCTGAAAGTGATCGTTCAGTGAAGTTTTGTATATTATTTTATCAATGAACTGGTAAAAAGTAATCTGGACTAGACAGGATTCATGCAATAAATGTAAAAGAAGAGCTGCTGAATTACCCTTAGGTTCAGTCGAACCATTTAATCAGCCTTTGTGCCAGGTGAGTGGAAGGTGGCAATGCTTGTCTTTAGAAAGCCTTTAGAGGTGATGCTGGGAATGTGGAAGACGAGCTGGTAAAGTAGGTGCACCGGGAGGGAGTACAATAAAATGAAGTAGAAGAGTCAAGGTGGCTTTTGTGAAAGGAGGGAATGCATTACGAGTCTGGGAGTGCTCCGTGAAGGAATCGACCGATGTGTGGATGGAAGTGATTCTGGCAACGCAGTCCAATCATTTTTCTTTGCAAATTGTCAGTGAGGTCTTTCATCAACAGTACTTGAGAATACCACGGGGTAAGAGGAAACGTCTTCTCAAGAATTAATAACAGATTAAATGACAGAAATCGATGGGTGAGTATGAACAGTCAGGTCTCGCGCTGGGCACATGGTTAGTCCTAGGAGATGTGCTCTGGGACATGTGCTGCTCGGTGTGGTTTTGAGTGATCTAGAAAAGATGTACAGTGGGGTGACAAAATCTCATATGTGATGAGGAATTATTCAGAACTCTGAAATCTGAGGCTGACAGCAGGGACTTAACTGTACGAAGATAATAATCTAGTGAAAAGATTTCCAGCATCATCAAGGGGGAGGCCAGCAAGCTGTCCATTGGACAGGGAGCTAGCCAGGAATCATGAACACCTAGCTGGGTAGTAATGCCTACTTCATCTTTGTATTTAGTTGTTTGAAACAGGAGGTCTTGGAGAAAACCTATTTTGTGCTCGCAGCGTTTCAGACTATCCTAGTGTCTGACTGATCTCACCCTTCCAAGAATCCAGGGCCAGGTTTCCTCTAAGACCTCTGGGTTCCAAAGCTGATGGTCAGATCTGCTCGGAGACCAGGGGCACCTCCTTAAAAGCAGTGTACTCCTGGCAGACTGAGCAGCGAGGAGCGTTGCACGGCTCAAGGCTGTGCTGGGCAGAGTCCTCCTAGGAGGTGTGGACTGGGGCACTCCCAGCACATACAGCATCCAAAAGGGCAGGCTTCATGGGACTGTTTGCACTCCAAACGTGCCTTGGACCACAGGTCTGTGTCCCTCTGGGCCTCCCCGATGGTCCTTCGAGGCAGCCAGCTCTGCAGATGCTCGGGGAAGCAGCTCCTGCTTATAAAGCACATTGCTCTCCTTGACCTATTTGCTCATTACCTCCACAAATGTGATTTTGATTAAGGAATTTTCCTAAGTAATTACTATGGCATTAGCAATTCAGCCAAACAGAAAATAGTCCAAAAAGCAACGTGGCATGGTAGCTGCCCTGAAGGCCAGCTTGCTGACTGCCAACAGACTGGCAGGGAGGAGGAGAGAGGGCCAGCGCTGCGGGGCAGACGGACAAAGCCTTGTCCTGCCTACTGGGGCACAGGGTCCTCCAGGTCATGTACCAGCTCTGTGAGTGGCTTCTGCTTCTCATCAGTGTGCTCCCCTGGAGTGAGGGAGAGCTTTTGACACCAGCTGCAGTTTCATGGGTTAATACCCCTTTTGCTTCCAATAGCTTGTTAAAATGAAAGCGTCTGCCGAGTTCTTGTTTAAAGCAGTGGGAGAGATACATAATATATTCCTTCAAAAGAACAAGCTAAATCCAGGGAGCTGGTTCAGTGCTGACAGTCACACATGTCAGCCTGGTTCAGGAGGGACAGACTCATGTATGTCACATCCCTGCAGATACACCCTGCCCAGGGACAGAGTGTGTTGCACAGACCAAGCTGCTGGACAGAGCCTGACTTGGAGAACTGCTAAAGCTGCTCCCTCTTGACAAGCTGACCTTGGCATCCTTCTACATATGGCATTGCAATGTTTTTTCTGAGGCACCTCATAATTTCTTGTTAAGAGTTTGCCACCAAGGAATTCTGATTGAGTTTTTCCTGACAGGAGACAACAAAAATCATATGCAAATCTGTCCCAGGACCAGGAAAACATAAGCTCGAGTGACTCTGCCTAAGAAAATTATTGTCCCCAAGTAAAACTGCTCGAAAAAGGGGCCACAGCTGGGCTCATTTTCAGTCAAGAAAGGCAGAAAAATAATAGTGTCACCTTTAAGATCAAAGTGACTGGCTGAATTCCTCACTGTGAGAGTAACTACCTAGTAAACAAAGCCAGCACTCACTTTCTGCAAGCATCTGCCTTACCCTTCAGCAGCTCTCTAATGCAGTTCTGGAGGAGTGCTGCCAAGCAAAAAAAGGGACTCATTCCAAGGCTTCAGTGGTGAAAATATAAATATCCCTCTTGATAATTTTGGGTGCCATAATCCATCAGTGGCTGTCTTCTGCAGTTTAGCTCCTTGACATCTCCTGACAGCGTGGACAGTAAAGCATTCCCGTGCTAATGTAAAATAGGCAGGTACTGGGGCATTTATTATTTTTTTTCCCAGCAGCTCATGAAGCTGAATGGAAGTCTGTGGGTGTGGTGGGACAGGTTGGGTGTGTGGAGCAGGGCCAGCCAGGAGATAGAAGTTACCTGGTGCTGCTACCACTGTGTGTGATCCAGAGGTGCAAATCGTGAAAGGCAGGGTACGTGAAGAGCTGTAGGGCACACACAGCTCTGGCCAGCATGGCCCAATAGCTGGACACAGCAGAAGTTTCATTTAACACTACTCAAAGTTATTTTAACAGCACTCTCACAGAGTTTGGTATCACACGGGGCAGACTGGCACATCCTGCTGCACTGCAAAGGGAGGAGATCCCACGGACCAGAGAGAAAGGGACTCCACAGTACAGAGACAGGGCTTGCAGTGAAGAGCTTACTTGCTTGAAGCAAAGACTAAGCTGTGCTCTTGCACACAGAAATTCACAAACTTGGGCTTGTGACAGTGTGGGTATAGAACAGCAACTCCTCTGAGGCCTGCAGGGATCTCAGAACAGAAATCTGCTGCTGAAATCCCATGTACTGACTTGACAATGGGTTTGAGTCCTGTGTCCATACTCCAGGGCTGCAGCTCAGGGAAGACAAGAGAGAGGCAAAGGTATAAGAGCTGTGTCATGTCACTCCTCCTAAAAAAGCTTTTAGATCGCTGCAGAAAGAGCACCTATGATACCTCAAGAGAAGCCAGGAGCCGTAGGGTTCCTGTTCAACAACTTGCAGATGTTAACAGCCACCCTTGGCATCAGCAGCACAGGGCTCAGCACATTGGCCCTTCACATCCAGGCAGGACACCTCCCTCTCTTTGCCTCTTTCGAACACCCCTGAAGTGCTAGGCTTCTCCAACTGTCCCCACATCCTGATTTACTAGCATTTTGTTATTTTAGTAGAAGCAGCCTATTTGTCAGCTTTCTCCAGCCTCTTCATTTAGCCCCAGCATACTACTAAAACACTTCCAGGAAGCTTTCACGTTTCTTTCTTTTCTTCTCAGTAACTGTTTAACTTACACTTGTTTTCCTCTTCATTATTCACTGGAAATTTATTTATAATACCACCCTTGTCTTTTAGGCTTGGTTGTAGCCCTTTGTTTCCCTTGGTTTCTGTTCAGCCATTTCCAACCCAATCTGGACTGCTCTACTTAAACCTCTAAACCCTATTGGAGCAACTAAGGTCAAGCACATGAGGGATGTCAGTGTTACATTCAGCCTGTTAAACTTGAGCTCTCAAGTGTGTTCCCAGTTGTCCTTTGGGATACACACGCTTCACATTCACATTAGCCATTAAAATATACAGCAGGCCTGGCAGTGAGGTGCTTTGTGAAAGCCACCTCCAGCTCTTGTGGAGTGGGGGATTCCCTAGGGATTTCTGCTTTGAGATCCTGCTAGAATCCCACTGCTAGAGAACATCTTGACTGTTGTAGTCTTCACAGTGTGTGCCAAGGCTTCGATCACCCAGTGCTTGCCATGATCACCCAGTGCTCGTCAGTACAAGCTCTCACAATAAAGGGCTGAGCCACCTTCAGGGATCAGCTGCAAGGCCATGTCCAAGAATTCAGGAAAATATGAAAATATAATCAGCTAACCATCAATAAAAGAATCTCTGATGATCATGCAGGACCAGCATCCCTGTTATCCCAAAGCTATTTTTAAAGCAGTATTGACTTCCTCTCCAGAACAACCCTCCATTGCTTTTAAGTGATATTTTTAGCATGTTTCCAAGTGCTTAGTGGCAGAGAGAATCAACATCCACGCTTTATGGGGAAAATGAGTCGGGAGGAGTTCTGAAGCATTTCCTCCAGATCAACTAGCCATCGTGGAGACAAGCCAGAAACAGCAGACAGGTCTTCTGAGCCCTGGCATTGATCTCTGCCTTCTCGGAGACGCTGTGTTCAGAAGCAGCATCCTTAACTCTGTGCATGCACCCGGAGCTTGTGTTCTGTGTGGGTGAGCGTTTGGGTGGATACTGAAAACACTGCTCAGGACAATATTCCTTCAAAGGGAGCTAGTCTTCTGGGCCCTGTGAAACAGCAGTAGCTTTGGTAGAGGACGTGCTGTGGGATGCCATGGAAGGGCCATCGCTGGACTCGGAGTTCAGGCAGTGATAGCAACAGGCACTTGATGCTCCGCTACAGCTCCACCATAATGCGAACAATGGGTTTAGTAGAAGTGTTCACAAACAGTTGCCTGCTGAGTTGGAAACAAGGACAGCTGATTATAAGGATAAAAGGGGATGGGAAGATGTGAAAAGAAAACTAGAGGGATTCCCATACTGCAGATGTCACAGGACAATGAGTGAGTGATAAGATCCTAAATGCTGTTGAGTAACTGAGCATAATGTCCCCTCTCAAACTGATTTAAGAAAGGATCTAGACCCTTCAGCACTTCTATAAACTTCAACAGGCAACTATCTACATCTTTAGGCTCATAAAGTATCCACAAGAGCTCTTCCCAGTCTTTCCTCGTGTCAGCAGGATTTGCCTCTTAAGTACTGACTTTTCTTTCTTAATTGGGGCTCAATTTGAGATGGGAGTTTTTGAAGTCATTTTTCCTAACTTTCTTGCTTCCAAATGAAAGGAGAAACCATAAATGACTGTATTTAAGTGTGTGAAACAGAACAACTTGCATCCATAGACTGTCAGCTTCATATACGCATTTATTTACTTACAATTAGAAACAGAGCACTTCATAAATATTTATATAGAAGCTTCCGAAGCCCAGATGAGAAACTAAGTGTTATCACCACTCACCAGCTGTCAAACTGAAGCGCAGGTGGAGACACGACTTGGCCAAAGAGTCCAAACAGGCTAACATCACAACCAAGTCCAGGCTTCCAGCTTTCTTTCCATCACAGCCATCACTGTTTCACCCCTTTCCATCATCCTCCCCTATTGAGCAAGGCCACTAACCACCCTGCTCACAGTGGGGAACTGGCAAACACTTTCTTCATAGCACTGACTTTAAACTTCCCCCTCGTAGGAAAAGCTTGAAGTATCCTGGATTTCAGTTAAGTTTATTCTAGCCAACTGAAGAAAGTTAAATGAGTAAGGTTTTCCTAACTGTGTGTCCTCAGAGCAAATGACAGCCAACAAATACCCACAGTGCTTGGGTCATCAGATAAAGGTTGAGAGGTACTGCTCTCATCTCCATTCTGTCATGTCCCAGAACCTCTTCTCAGCCAAACTCAGAGCTCTTAGTCTGAACAGGTCACGGGGGCTCCTGGTGCAGTGAAGGGAAGCAGGCAACCTTGGATGTGGCTTTATCTGAGCTACCTTGGAGTGAAGGTGTTAATTTCTTTTCCACTGCATGTAGAAAGGAGTGGCCAGGTGAAGACTTAGATGTCTTGAGTGCAAACCTGGGGCAAATTAACACCTTCTGTACCAGACTGAACCTTATTTATCTGACAGTACAGGCAATGGGAGGTTTAATTTTTCAGCTAAGGATGATGATCTAAGCACTTTCTTTCTCCATCCTGTGTGATACACAGTAGCTATTGCATAACAGCCTATGAGAGGCTTCAGGTTGGATGGTATAACTGGTTTTGCACCACTTTCAGGAGTTAAATTATGCCCTGAAAGTATCCCAGCTTCTGGCCATCCAACTATTCCCATTTAACTCAACCAGGATCTTGTCTCCAGCTCAGAAGAACAATGGGCTTGATTTATGCAGTACTCTCGCTTGGTACCTTCTCCCAGTTCACCTCTTGTGCTCAGCAGTGCAAGCAACAGGGAAAACCCCTGAGTCCAAACAGCCCAGGTACATTCAGGGAGTCAGGCAATGCAGGGAGGCTTCCCTTACCAGACACAGCAGGGTGTGCAAGGAGGGTTTTCCACCCAGGCACATCTGGAGTTTCTAATAGCAAACTTGCTTTACCAGGGGCACCCACAGCAGCTGGCATCTGCCAAAGTATGGTGCTCCTTTGGAAATGATAAATCATTCCTTCTTTCCTTGAGGGCCAGATCTTCAGCATGAAGATGGCTGGTCACAGGGCTCACTTGCCTCGGATACAGGGCCTTCAGGGCTGGGTTAGATCACCCATCACAGCAGGTGACATCAGACTGAAGAGGTAACGTTTGGAGGTTACCTTAATGGTTGGGGTGCAGTGTGAGCATCACATCAGAAATGCAGTGGGAACTGTGTTCCTTCATGATGACATTTTGGGATCCTTTGGAAATGATCAGGTGTCTTTCTGGACTTGAAAAGAGTGTTGTGTTGAATTTTGAGGAGCCTGAATGATGGCAGAGAAGATCCAGAGGCAGACGATGTGCCTCAGTCAGTGTTCATATTACCACAGGGCTGAGGCACCCATGGATTTCAGAGGGCCATCTTCATTTAGGGCTAAAGGAAAGAAATACTGCCAACAGAGCTGCTCCTGCCTGTGAAGCTGAGAGGAATGCAGTGCCAGAATGACTGCTAGAAGAAACTGTCAGCATCTTGTGAAAAAGTCTGTTGTTTCCTAGAGACAGAAGGAAAAATCATCTCAGTGTTTGAAGTGTAACAGCGTTGGTTCAAACACCTGTCCCAAATGTGAAGTGGTGCAGGGCTGCCAGGGGTTTAAAAAACCCCAATCTGTTAGACAGGGACATGGATTTTCTTGACTCCTGAAAAAATACCTGCTCTTGTCTTGCTCCAGCCAGCATGAAAAAAAGAAATCTCCGACAGCCTGATCTTCTGTCCAACCCCATCCACTTCCACAGGCAGAGAGCTCAGGATAAGAATGGGAAAGTTTGTGGTTTGCTGTGTGCCACTTCCCATAACCTACCCCCTCTGCCCTGTTCAGTTAACGATGCACCTTTCACTTCTGTGAGCTGTTCCTTTCCCGTGCCCTGTTCCCTTCAGGGACTGCCTGGGACAGGCTGCAACCTTGTATGAGTGTTACCTGTTAAGGGGGTTTGGTCGAATTACACTCATCTCCTTCTCTTTCTTGCCTTCATCTCTTCTTCACCTTTCTCATCTCCCTCCATTCTGTCTTTCCTACCTAGCCATCCCTGGCTGTATATCAGAGAGGGGAGGAGGAGATCACCCAGATCTGCTCTTTGATCTCCTGAGATTATGTCTGAAAAGTCAGTGAAACTCCCTGACATTTATTATTATCTAGATCTGAAACTGAGGAAGGGGGGAAGGAAGGAGGGAAGGAAGGAAGGAAGGAAGGAAGGAAGGAAGGAAGGAAGGAAGGAAGGAAGGAAGGAAGGAAGGAAGGAAGGAAGGAAAAGGAGAGGGAGGAAGGAAAAGGAAAGGAAAGGAAGGAAAGGAAGGAAAGGAGAGAACACCACAGTGACATCCCCATTGGACTCTGAGCCAAGGGACAATGGAGTAGCCCCACCAAGCACCAGTCCTTCACTTCAGCTGTATCTGACTTTTCTCACTGAGTCCATGTCCTTCAGGTCCACGTCCTTCACATCTGTTCATTGCCTGTCTTGAGATGAACTGCTCCCGGGAAGCGGGATGCCCCGAGAGCGCGAGAAGCTCGGCTGTTCCTGGGAAGGGAACATTTTTCCATTGCTGTATCTGAGCGGCGTGCTTTGTTGCTGCCTGGTTTTCCTTGAAGGCCTCAGGCTCCCCGAGGACTCCTTCGCCTCCTCCCAGAGGCGCAGGGGTGGGGAGCACGCTGGGGTGGAGCGGTTGCTGCACAGCGTGTCGCAGCGGTCGCAGCAGCGCAGGGGAGGGAGCTGCCCACCGCTGCCCACCGCTCGCAGCCATTTCTCTGCTGTTAGGGCATCGCTGTGGGGACGACGGTGCCGGGTCCACAGCCCTCGTCGTTTCGTGCTCGGGGGGGCTAATCGAGGGCTTGCGCCAGCTGCGTCGCGGTGTCGCAGGGGCTGAGGTTCGTGGCTTTGGGAGATGTGTAAGCCAGGCTCTGTCCCTGGGCTCTCGTCACAGCTGAGCAAGGATTGTGTACGAAGGCCCGGATTAGCCGCGTCCGTGTCTTTGCCCTCCTTCAAGTAACACGGAAATCCAGAGACACAAATTTAAGCGGTTCGGCAACGCAAAAACTGCCCCCCCCCAAGAAGCGTGGGGGATGGAGAATCTCCTGCAGTGTGCAGCTTGTGATCTCCGTTAGCTGTTGCCTCGGATTTAGAGCGGTGCAGTCTTACAGAGAGGGCACAAGGGCTCGTCCTTCTCTACCCTGCCACCTCCTGGATATGGGCAAGGGCATTTTCCAGCAGTACAGCTCACAATGTTCTTACCACCATTTGTACAGCAGGTAAAGCACGACCCAGTTTCACTTTGAGCATGAGCTGCCGGGTATGGGCACATCTAGTGATCTTTCTCCAGAGCCACCCGTACAGTCACAGAATTCTAGTGAGGAGTCTACGACAGAGATCCAGATCAAGGGAAGTTTCCTTGTCTTTATTCCCAAAGCACAGTGGGACCATTGGTCCCTCCAGCCTGCTCAGATCTGCTCTCTGGTCTCATGTTTGACTCTGGCAAGAGCCAACTTCTCCTCTGCAGGAAGATGTAAAGCCAACTAGTGGCAGATGGATGAAGAGCTGACCTTTTAGGAAGATCATCCCTCTATCCCATAGTTAAAGGTTATAAAACGTAAGTCCTTACATACTTCTAAAATCTTTAGTTAGCATCCAATCTTGTCAGGATACTCTGGGACCCCAAGGGCAGTTTTCCTTGGCATATTAGGCTTATTGCCCTCTCCAAATCCCAGCTGTGGAGCCCTGGTGACATGTCTATGCTGGCTCCTGCCCTTAGGTTTGCACCAGAAGATGACAACCTCTCCAAGAACAGAAGACAGTTTTGTTGTATTTCTCAGTGCATATTCTTTCCTTCCCAACACACTGATGCATTTAATGTTGATTTTCTCCAGACAGAAAAGACAAGGTTTCCTGCTCGAAACAAGTTGTCTCTTCCAACAAGCTCTCACCTAAAAATAGTATAAAAATAATAGAAATCCAGAGTGAAGTGTTTGATTGGCCTGATAGATTATTTTATTTTCTTTCTAACGATCAGGCAATTCATTTCTGTGCAATTTTAGCCACAGTTTCCAGCCAGCTTTGCTTGACATCTCCAAAGCTAGAAGCCTGTCCTGAATTAAAGAGGTAGGTCTTCTTGATGTCTTCTGGTTCCTTTTTCTTTGTGGGTCAGGCACAGAAAGGCAAATCTCACACACATTCATCAGCTGAATGCCACTTGAACCCAAAACAGATACAGAAACATTAGTCTCCAAATACCTTGTGGTTTATTTTGCCCATGCTGCCAGTTCTGTGAGCATGGAAGGGATGTTGATAGGGGATGGCACAGTCTGAGTATAGTTGCAGAGTACCCTGCACCCAGATTTATCTTTGTCCCTAGTCCTGTTTATGGAGGAAGGCTGCCACAAGGGCTGTGGTACATCCAGACAGGCTGCCCAGTTGCATACTACATCTCTCCTGCTTTAGAAGGCCAAGTTAGAGCTTCAGACAGCTATAAAATGGAAGGAATTGCACTTGGTGTGTGGGTTGCAGGAGCACAGGAAGACCAAGGGACCATGTGGCTGTGCTTAATTAGTTCAGCAGGTAGGGTAGCTCTGAACTTGCTAAGAGATGATATTTGTGTGGGAACATGCAGACCTGGGTATGCCTGGGCTTGTCTACTTTGAAACTTGGAAGTAGGATGGCAGCTCCTCTGACTGCATCCAGCTGGTCGGGAGAAGGGCAGCAGTATGGAGCATAAAGCTTCTGAAGGCTTGTGGCAGTTGCAGGAGAGAGTTTCTTGAGAAATCAAAGGTGGCTTTTCGAGACACGCCTCCATTTTGCAGTCGAATGGGATCTGAGTGAACCCCATCAGCTTCCCAATCAGACAAATGTTATCACTGACAGTCAGAGACAGTCTGACGGGACTGGTATCTGCAAGACAAATTACTCAGGCAGGAAGGTATTTGCTGCACGCTACAGAAGTGCTGATGTTCTGCTCAGGGGTCCTCACCCAGCAGGGAGGTCCTTTTTCTCCTCAACTGCCCTAAGGTGCTTGTTAGCAGAGGAAGTAATCTCAACCAGCTACTGCTAATGATCATTAGACAGTACAGGGACAGCATGCTCGACCATGGCAGGTATGGTCTCAAAGTGTTAAGTGTATTCTCATGAGCTTGTCACTGTCCCTGGAGCTGGTGTCTCCTGTGGCACTGAAACAAGAGCTGGGAACAAAGCTGGTTTCTGCACTGCTTCGCCTGACCCCTGGGTGGTGAATTCACAAGTGAGGATGCATTGTTTCCTAAGCAGAACAAGACTCGTGTATGGTATCTGAAAAGAGATTTCCTAGTATAGGGCAGGCTGCTAAGCACCAGTGCTTGAACCAGCTTGTCTAAGGCAAAATAGTTTGTCACAATTTTCTTCCCTTTAGTTTTAGGACTTACCTGGATGGTGACATTAGAGTAAGAATGTCCAGCCCAGAAGATCCACTCCAGGAGATCCCTATACATGCACTTCTTCCTGCATCCCTAACGTGCTTTCACAAGAGAGTCCTGCCAGTCTGGGAGCAGAGACACATTCACTGTCACCTTCCTGCCTGCTGACTTAAAGTCACTCTCTCAGTCAGTACCTGGGTCAGCTCAGTGCCCCAGGAGGCTGCAGCCACCCTCGCCACAAGAAACTGTCCCGTGCTGGTGGGGGGTTATTATTTTGGATGCCTCTGGCTTTCTGGACACCTTGGATCCCAGAGCACCTGTCCCCCATCATAGAATCATAGAATAGTGTCAGTTGGGAAAGACCTTTGAGATCACTGAGTCCAACCATTAACCTAACACTGCCAAACCCACCTCTAAACCATGTAACACAACACCACATCTACACAGCTTTTCAATCCCACCAGGGATGGGGGCTCCATCATTGCCCTGGGAAATTTTTCCTAATGTCCAACCTAAACCTCCCCTTGTGCAACTTGAGGCCATTTCCTCTTGTCCTCTCGCTTGTTCCATGGGAGAAGAGACCAACCCCATCTGGCTCCAACCTCCTTCAGGGAGTTGTGGAGAGCGAGGTCTTCCCTGAGCATCCTTTTCCCTAGGCTGAACAAGCCCAAGTCCCTCAGCTTCTCCTCACCAGACTTGTGCTCTAGACCCTTCCCCAGCTTCATTGCTCTTCTCTGGACATGCTCCAGGTGCTCAATGTCCTTCTTGGAGTGAGGGGCCCAGACTGAACCCAGGATTCAAGGGGCAGCTTCCCCAGTGCTGAGTACAGAAGGACAATCCCTGCCCTCGTCCTGCTGGCCACACTATTTCTGGTACAAGTCACGATGCTATTGGATTTCTTAGCCACTTGGGCACACTCTGGCTCATGTCCAGGTGGCCGTGGACCAAAACCATTTCAGAATCCAGTTCCATACAGGACCTGCTATTCTAGCACTTTAAACGCAGGATGTGCCAGGGAAGATCTCCACCTTGTAGTTGTTACAGCCTGGTGCTCACTCATATTATCTCTGAATACCTTCGGCTGTGTGACTGTGAGCAGTTTCCAGGAGTCTCACTGAATGGTTTCTAGGGATCACGGATTCTTCTTTGCCCTAGTTCTTCCTCTCCCCTCTCTTATTCACTTTGCTGTTTCTTTCCTTAGCCACCCTTTCATGCAATTCCACTGTTTTTCTCTGAATAAGAGTTATTCCATGGAGAAGAGATTGGCGTGGCTGTGGTGACCAGACACTGGTAGAATTGGGCAATTTTGCAGAATTTCTGTTGATGTTTGGCCCAAGAGCCTCCACTCCTGAATCCCCTTCACTTCTAACGTCTTGGGTAAATCAGTTCTCCCACTGAGAACTGGGATGTGTGGTCTAGGGCCTCTCAGGCTCTGGGTGGAGCTTAGCCCTGGCAGAGACTGGGAGCAAAGACCTTTGCGTTCATCTCCTTGGTGGATCCTTCTCTCACAGCCTCTTTTGGAAGCACACAGCTCCCCAGGGGATTAGAGAGCATCAGAACTGAGATCTGCCGCACAAGGCCAAGAGTGATGAGCAGTCCTAATTTCACAGGAACGGTATCTGAGATAGATCTGAACAGCTTTAGTATTATACATCTGTCCCTTTCAAAGGCATTCAGGTATCAAAGAGTGTTTATCTATAACCTTAAAGTTCCTCCTGGAGACAGTTGCTCCTTGGTATTCTCCCACCAGCTGAGGAAAAGCAGCCTCTCCCTCGCCTGCTGTTAATACCCTTGAATCATGTGTGGGGTGTGATCAGCCCTCCCTTTGCCCTTAATCACTTTCTCCCAGCCTATATAATTAAATTCCATCAGGTATTGAGTCTAATTTCTGAGGAGCTCCCAAAGAACAAAAGCCAGTTGAGTCCCAGGCGAAGAGAACAAATTAATTAGAAGGGGAATATTAGGCCCTCTCTAAATTAGATCAGCAAATCTTCAGCAGAAGGGTAGCCTGCCTGGCAGGGATGCTGTTCCCTTCCTGAGCAGCTGCTCCGTTCCAGAGGTTGCACACAGCGTCCGGGGACGCGGCAGCGCTAGGAAGTGGATTGGGCTTGGAGCAACCCGTGCTCCAAGGACCCCAGGGTGCAATTTGAAAGCACAACGCAGGGAATCGGTGGCCTCGTGTCTCTCCTTAACGACGGTACAGGTCGTGCCGTTGGGATTGTTTCACTGTGCTTTGGGAAGGTCTCCCTGTCATATTCCTCCCTATCTAACCCCACTAAAAGTGGATGGTGCTCGAGTGTAGAGCTCTGCATGGTGCTATTTAGCAACTTTCCTCCTAGCTATGGGGAACTTTATGAGCAAGCTCTGGAATTATCCCATAAAACCAGATCGAATACCCAGAAGCCACTCTTTAGAAGCACTGAAACAAGGAAGCAGACGGCACCAGTGCAACTTCCAGCTCCTTCTAGGAATCTGCAGTCCTGGGCAATTGTCAGCACAGCCTCCTGGTAACTCAAGGAGATGAACATGCAGGTTGCATGAGGAGCTGTGGTGGAGAGCTGACTGACCCAGCGTGGAGAGCACCGCTACAAACAGAGCCTCTGTTCTCAACTAATGTGCTATTTGACCCATGTGGTGCAGGACCAAGTAGAGGAAACAAAAACCCAGCAGAGATAAGGAGGTGCTGAACTGTGGGTACAGGCTGCTGAAACAATTCTTGTTAATCCAGTACAAAGAAGAGGTTTTGACAACAAACCCAGCCTCGTATCCTGCCCTCGCTCGTGGCAGGAGTGCCTGGCTGTTAATAAACCCGCAGCTCTGCAAACATCCACTTTTCCCCATTTTCCCTGCTGGAAGGCACCTGCTGAGCTCATGAGCTCTCTACACGTGTCTGTGCCGGGATGCTCTGCCGAGTGCCAGAGACACGTCCAGGCAGCCCCCTCCTGTGCAGCTGGATGGAGGCACGGTCCTGCCCTTCCACTGCAGCGCTGCTGCTGACAGGAGCACTGCAGGAGGGGGGAGAGCCAGCAGCAGCAAGATTAAGAAACAGGCAGCTGCTAATGATGCCTGTATTGAATCCTCTGGCTCGCTCACCTCCGGTTATGAAGAGAAGAACGCAGCAGCAGAAGAGTTTTGTGACAGAATCCTGTTCGATTGGAGGACTGTAGGAACTTGCTGTCCCCACTGCCTGTAGTGTACCACACCATTTGCTGTTCTCCTGTTACCCCAGATGTTTTTCCCTAGAGCTTTGAAAATAATCTCTGTAACTATATCCATTTATAAATGATATCATTTTTAGCATTTAGTTTTAATATTAATATAGTGTTTAACAAATAATTTAGAAGAGAGTCGGGTGAAATCTGGGTCTGTTTAGTTTGAGGAAGAGGAGGCTGAGGGGAGACCTCATCACTCTCTACAACTACCTGAAAGGACACTGTAGAGAGGCTGGTGCTGGTCTCTTCTC
>WTSP01005233.1:0-67270 GCA_025331215.1 Actenoides lindsayi | reverse complement strand
TCAGTGGGTTGGCCGGGCGCTTCGTCGATGCCGAAGCCTTGGGGAGCTCTCCGTAGGGCGGATCCCTTTTCCTTCCTCCCTTCCCCCCCCAGGAGCTGCCGCTCTAGCCGCTGCTGGCAGAAGCCGGCCGGCGCCCGCTTTGTGTTGTGTAAGCGGATGTTAATGGCCGGCCCCGCCATGCGGTGACTGAGGGGAAATCAAAATGCCGGCTGCTTGCTGCTGCCTTTGTTCCTCCTCCTCCTCCCCCCGCCCAGCTCAGACTCTAAAATGGCAGCGGCTGGAAAATGTGGCGTAGACAGAAATGAGAGACAAAGGAAACAGCGCTGGCAGGAAGCAGCGGCCGCTCAGCCAGGTCCCCTCTGGGAGCGCTGTGTTGTGCTGGAGGATCGCTCCCAGCGCCTGCCGGGCCCAGCTGGGGAGCACTTGGGGCGCGGGCGGGAGCCCCACGCTCGGATCCATCTTAGCGGGCCCCGGCGCGGGGCTTAGAGCTGTGCCTCGGGGCTGCCGGAACAGGCTTTCCAGATAAGCCTTTTCCGGACGGAGAGACCGAGCCTAAAATGCTAACATAAAACGTCCAGCCTCGTAAAAACGTGGTTCTTGAGAGAAGTCTGTCTTTTGGAGTACAAGAAAACGGTTTACAGAAAGTTGTCCTAAGGTTTCCTAACTGCCCCTGTCCACTTGCAGGCTGACATCTGCTGGGAGTGTCACTTGGGTGGGAAACCATTTTGATCGTGTGCTAGCACAAAGGTTTTATGCTCTTACAACATAGGCAAAGTAACTTGTAAATAGGCCTTGAATTTTATTTTGACAAAACTGCAGAGATACATGTTACCTGAGCTGCTGAGGAGTAATTGTAGCTAGGTAGATTGTGACATCTGCAACTTAAATAGGTTTAAGTCTCAATATCTCGTAGGTTAGGTTTATAAATCTGAATTGTAAAGCTAAAGGATAGATTGCAAAGATAGTGGTTAAATTGTATAAGAAGAGGACCAAAATGTTTCTCTTGAGTTCTATGTTATCATCATCCTCCCTAGGTTTGGAGCCCCCCGTTTTGGAGGAAGTAGAGGTGGACCTCTCTCTGGGAAGAAATTTGGAAACCCCGGGGAAAAACTTACCAAAAAGAAATGGAATTTAGATGAGCTGCCCAAATTTGAGAAGAATTTCTATCAAGAACATCCTGATGTAGTTAGACGTACTGTGGTAAGTACCCTATCTAACTCATGCAAAAGTAAACACAGGAGTGCAAACATGCTGAGGGTCATGAGGTCCAACAGGCATGGATGAGGCAACTTAAAAGATAATTTTGGCATAGAGCTTATTTTCAGTATGTTTTTTATTTTGTCTTGCAGCAAGAAGTTGAACAATATCGATCAAGCAAAGAAGTCACAGTTAGGGGCCATAATTGTCCAAAACCAATTATAAACTTCTATGAAGCTAACTTTCCTGGTAAGTGAAGACTAGTATCCTGGTTGCTCTTCCAGGCTTGATTAAGACAAAAATCTAAGTTGCTAATTTTCAATTTTCTTTTCAAGCAAATGTTATGGAAGTAATTCAGAGGCAGAACTTCACTGAACCAACTGCTATTCAAGCACAAGGTTGGCCCGTTGCATTGAGTGGGTTGGATATGGTTGGAGTGGCACAGACTGGATCAGGGAAAACACTGTCTGTAAGTTGTGATTGTAGCCCAGAAAACTGCTGTATTTCAGCAGTGAAGGTATGGCCTGCCTTAGTGCAGCCAGAACACTGCTGGGAAGAGAGTGTAAAGAGACTTTTTCTTTCTTCCAAACAGTACTTGTTGCCTGCCATTGTGCATATAAATCATCAGCCATTCCTGGAGCGAGGAGATGGACCTATTGTAAGTATTCCTAAATGAAAGGGGAATCTCAATTTGTACAGAACATGTTTTGTTCCTTTTTTTAGTTCAATTGCTTGTCTTCATAAGTGTACATAGTAGTATTCTATTTTTGTGTATGACTAAAGTCATTCCATGTGTTGATAATTTCTCAAGCACGTTCTCTAAGCTTTGATTGGATTGTCTTTAAAATCACAGAGAACAGGGCTAGATGTCCCTTTCTGGAAAGGGCTGTGCCCCCGGAAGCCAGTGACTTTCAGATATTTTACCACATAGCATAGGTCAGTGTTTGGTAACTGGGATGTTAGGTAACTTAGTTTGCTGGTTTGGGCTACTTAAAGCCACTTAAGTCCTTCTGGTGCTGAAGGAATATATGACAAGCTTTCAATTTAAAACTAGTGTCAGACTCTAGAAGCTTTGGGTAGGCACCGAGCTAAAATCTGGGCAACTTACTTCTAGTGTCTTGTGCTGGCACCAACTCGTGAGCTGGCTCAGCAAGTGCAGCAGGTAGCTGCTGAATATAGCAGAGCGTGTCGTCTGAAGTCTACATGTATTTATGGAGGCGCTCCAAAGGGACCACAAATCCGTGACTTGGAAAGAGGTATGGATAAGCCTTGATGCATCTCTGGACAGGGCAAAGTGAAAACTACTGCAGCTGACTTAACGGCTTGGTTTGTAGGTGTGGAAATCTGCATTGCAACACCTGGAAGACTCATAGACTTCTTAGAAGCTGGAAAGACCAATCTCAGGAGGTGTACTTACCTTGTCCTTGATGAAGCTGACAGGATGCTTGACATGGGATTTGAACCTCAGATCAGGAAAATTGTGGATCAGATAAGAGTGAGTATAAGTGGTTCGTGCATTTATCACTATTGCAGAAGCAATTGGCGCTATGTTCATTAAAGCAAGGGCAGTGCAATTAACTATTTCAGGCTTACTTGGGTAGTTGTATTTTTTTTCTGGTTGGATGTTTGACTTGACTATATATTGCTCTTATACTGGACCTTGTCTTCCCTTCCAGCCTGACAGGCAGACTCTGATGTGGAGTGCCACATGGCCAAAGGAAGTAAGGCAGCTGGCTGAAGACTTTTTGAAAGAATATGTACACATCAACATTGGAGCATTAGAACTAAGTGCAAACCACAACATTCTTCAGATTGTGGATGTGTGTCACGATGTAGAGAAAGATGACAAGTAAGTAGTCTGTGGGGGACAAAGCATTCAGTGTGATTTTTGGTGGTTAGTTTTAGTCTATGAATGGTAAAATGAATTTGTCTTGATGAATTTGATGCCAGTCTGAGATGACTGGAGAAAAAAAAGAGGCTGCTAAAACTAAACTTGTGCAGTACAAAACAGTCCCAGGTCTAACCATCATCTCTTCATAACAGGCTTATTCGTTTGATGGAAGAAATAATGAGTGAGAAGGAAAACAAAACAATTGTTTTTGTGGAAACCAAAAGACGGTGTGATGACCTTACCAGGAAAATGAGGAGAGATGGGTGAGTCTAGTGTCTTGACCTTCAGTGAGCCCTCCCCAAGTACTCTGAGCATGCTCTTGATTCTTGAGCAACCACTGTCTTCGACTAATTTAGAAACTACTTGAGGAATGGTCTGAGATCAAGCAAGTTCTCTATTTTCAGGTGGCCAGCAATGGGTATTCATGGTGATAAAAGTCAGCAGGAGAGGGACTGGGTTCTAAATGGTGAGTATTGCAGTGATTTCCACAAGCCCATGCTCTGTGTTACTTAATGAAGAAACTGAAGACTTGCTTCTCTTACAGAATTCAAACATGGAAAAGCACCAATCCTGATTGCTACAGATGTTGCATCCAGAGGTCTAGGTTAGTACAACTCGTAATGCCAGTTGCCCAAAGCTTTTTAAAGAAAGTCTATTGCTTTCTTTAACCTCTGCATTTTTCTAAGTTTTCTTCACATAAAGGTGCAGTCTTTGTGGCAAGGCCTAGGCATGACAATCGGAGGACTCGAGGGGGATGGAGGACTAGTGGAAGTGATCGGCTGGCTGCTTCCAGTCAAATAGAGAGGTGAAAACTTGAGCATTGTGTGCCAGTAATCTTCAAAAGGCAAAGATCATCCTTTAAACTACTACCCCATAAACTGTTCTCTCATGAAATAAGCAGTTTCATTCACAGTTCACTTTGCCCTGGTATTTCTCTTCTCTCCATGCTTTGCATGATTTGCCATGGTGCAGTACTGTTAGTTTTGTGCATACTGTCTGCTGTGATCTGTGGGTCTTTGAATTTCAGTGAGTTTGCTGAAATGTCGAAGAAAATAATTACAAACTTCCATGTTCAATGAAATTTTTTTTCAACCATGAAATGGAGAGAGCAGCTTTAAAATGTACTAAGCCTTGTACAAATTGGTGAGTACTGGCACATGAAATCTGAGAAAAAGTCCACCTCTCACTTTAGCAAGTGGGGCAGGAAAGCAATAGCTTTTCAAATGCCTTTGAAAGTCGAAGTTCCTCCACCTATACATAGTCGTCATGTCGAGACCTGCCAGAGGGAGACACATTCTCAAGTGAACCCTGGCTTCTTGGAAGTTCTTGCCTAGACGAGACACAGTGCATAAAAACAACTTGGTGACTTTGGGGGGACAGGTATGTTTTTCTTGCAGCTGCGGTTCAAAGGTCTTGGCAAGACAAGCAGTGTGGCCCCTTTTTTTTGAGCTTCTAATGAGTGTGTATGTGAAGGACCTTGTATGTTTTTACTCTAAGGTCCTCAAATGAGCACATGAAGAGGCTGCTGTGAGCTTTAGTGGCCCTACTGCAAGAAGCATTCAGATGTCACTTGATGATTTGTAAAGGGGACTCTTGAGTTGGGAATGACAAGCAAATGCATACTCCTTTATGGTAAGGTTTTGGATCACAGGGTGGGTGATGAGACGGGAACAGACGGAGTGTGCATAACTTTCTCTTCCGCAATACTCATGCAGAAATGGATGATTCTAACACTGTTCTTTGCAGCCATTATTTCCTTTAAAGTGCTGTTGTCTAATGTTTATCTCCGATTTGGCTGTTGTGGTGTGCAAAACTTTGTACCTTGCTTTTTGCCACACTGCAACACTTTACAGATGTGGAAGATGTGAAATTTGTCATCAATTATGACTACCCTAACTCCTCAGAGGACTATATCCACCGAATTGGACGAACTGCCCGCAGTACCAAAACAGGCACAGCATACACATTCTTTACTCCTAACAATATTAAGCAAGTAAATGACCTCATCTCTGTGCTTCGGGAGGCTAATCAAGCCATCAACCCCAAATTGCTTCAGTTGATTGAAGACAGAGGTTCAGGTAGGTACTGTAGCTGACCACAGCATGTAACTTTCCTCTCAGAACAGTGGAAACTCAAATTCCACCTCCAGCCTCTCCAAAATGCATCTGGAAGGTGGTTTAGCTACGAGTTACGGTGACTTGAAAAGGTATTTATTAACACCAGTAACAAAAAAGGCACACCTTCCCTGAATGCTCACCACTCTTGTGGTGGTGCACCTATGGCTGGTGCTGGCCAAAGATGCATTTCTATTTGCTCTGAAATAAAACAAAAACACTTCAGGGCTTAGTTTTTGTGGCCTTCTCTCACGTGGCCAGGCAAGATGGACATTAAGTGTCCTGTTAGCAAGATGAACGTGACTTTGTCTCAATGTCACCGCTTGTATTACAGGGGAGAGTACGCAACTCTCCTCATAGGTTAGACAACTTTCTCTACCAAAATGGTCCTTAACTAGAGTCCAGTTTAACAACTGGAAAGCTTTTATCATAGGTAGGGAAAGACAGTTCTCAGCTGAACTCAATTGGTGGTACGTAAGATGCAGCCTTTATGATACATATAACCATCTTGTCTCTTTCAATAGGTCGTTCCCGAGGTGATCGACGTGACAGATATTCTGCGGGCAAAAGGGGTGGATTTAGTAGTTTTAGAGAGAGGGAGAACTTTGAGAGAAACTATGGTGCACTAGGAAAGAGAGACTTTGGAGCAAAAACTCAGAACGGGGCGTACAGCGCCCAGAGTTTCAGTAATGGAACACCTTTTGGCAATGGCTTTGCAGCTGCAGGCATGCAGGCTGGCTTCAGGGCTGGTAACCCCGCGGGAGCTTACCAGAATGGCTATGAGCAGCAGTACGGCAGTAACCTCGCCAACATGCACAATGGCATGAACCAACAGCAGTATGCGTATCCTGCCACCGGGGCTGCTCCCATGATAGGTTACCCAATGCCGACAAGTTATTCTCAATAACTTAGTGTATTTAAATGTCTCAGTTTTTCATAATTGCTCTTTATATTGTGTGTTATCAAAACAGGATAGTTATTTAAGAAATGGGAAATGCAGAAATGACTGCAGTGCAGCAGTAATTATGGTGCACTTTTTCGCTATTTAAGTTGAATATTTCTCTACATTCCTGAAACAATTTTTAGTTTTTTGTACTAGAAAATGCAGACAGTGTTTTCAAAGTAAATGTACAGTGATTTGAAGTACAGTAACAGAAGGCAGTGCATGGCCTTCCAATAAAGATATTTGAAGACCGAATTTTCTTTCAGATGGCAATTTTCTCAACATGTGCACAACTTTACATTAATGGAATGTCAAATGTTTTTATATTAAATTCTAGAAAGGTTTCTCAACTGTGTCTGATTAAACATTTAAGCTTATACAAAACCCAGCCTTGCCTTGATTGGGCTAGATTGCTTAGCATGGCAGGCTCTGCTTTGATGGGGAAGAATATTAAAGCTGGCTTCTAAGTAACCGTTGGAAACAGTGCTCTTCCTTGTCTCACTAGCCTAGGGCCAGTTTTTGGAAAAGATCCACTGGAGTAATGGTGTAGCTGAAAGTCTCGCTGACCAAAACTGCAGTGGTGTTGCTACTGAGCTGCTACGAGCGTAGGAAGTGTTTGCAGCACCGTAACTGTCGCCTTCACACGAGCATATGTGCAGACTAGGCTTGAGTGTAATGTATCTACAGCTGTCAGGCCTTGTGAGTTAGCATGCAGGCTTACTATGAGCTTCAGAGAAATGGGAAGATCTTAGTATTAAAACTTCAAATTATACTTAAACTGGTATTGAGCAGTGATTTCTTTATGGAAGCGGGGGGATGGAAGTGGGCTGTTGACCCATGAACGTACATCATGAATTTGTTTTTTTTTCCCAAGACTTGTAGTACATGCAGATGACTCTAATCTCAAAGCACCACCTGTGCTGAGTGAAGCCACAGCATTTCCTTGGAGAGGAACATAGCTGGAATTACTCTTGATCCTGGGGTTAAAGTACTTAATGCTTTCAAGTATGGTATATTAAAATTCCAGTAATACCGACTCAGTTCCTTCCTCTTGTTTATCAGTAACAATTAGTTTCGCGTTTTAACAATGTTTAACTACAGCTGAATGTATTCACGGTTGAATCTAGGAAGGGAGACCAAGATTCTACCGAAGTTATTGTGCATCCAAGTCAGACCATTTCTTTTAGGCTTTAGATGTCTGTTAGTCTGTGCTTAGTCCTTGGTGATTGTTATCCTCTGAGGTTCAACTTGTTCTGAACTGCAGCCTAATCTGCTTCTTAAGTAGGTATTTCTGCCTTTTCTCTGGAGTTGTCAGTTGACAGTTAAGTGTGATCTCTTGTTGCTGTGGGGACTTAACCTGGAGTCCTGAAATGCTACCATACTTGAGTCTAAAGCTGTAGTAGGCACTGGGGTAAGTTTTTGTTCTAGACGACTTTGCAACATTCCCTTTGCCCAGTGCCACGAGGTGTTAAATAACCATCTACTTCCTTGTTTTTATCTTTGAAATGTGATGTTGATTGCCAAGTTTCCAAGTCAGTGGCCTGAAACAAAATCCAGGGAAAGCTTGTTTTATTTAAGAACTTTATACTAAGAAAGGAATGTGTAGAAATTTTCCAGCTTATGAATTAAGAGACTGGGGTCTTTAACAGTGATAAAAAGAAGTAGTCTCTTTGTCCCAGGGGAGACAGCACCAACTATTTTGTTGAAGTGAAACCCATATAGGCATTTGCAAGTTAGACTGCTTGAAAATGGTGCTTTGGAAACTTAACCAGGAATCGGGGGAAGAGGACGGTTCAGTACAGGTTTTTCAAGGTTCTAGATTCTTGGTGGACTTGCATCTAATTACAGGGCCAGGTCAGCTACCTTTAGAAGCTGAAGTAATTTGAAACTTAAAAGACTCAAAAGTTCAGTCTTGCTTCTAGACATCTGATGTGGTTAACTGGAGAGCTGTTGCTGAATGTTTTGTTTTGTGGGTTTTTATTTAACCAGTAAGGCACAACCGGAACAGGTCTTGAATTGTTTTGCCTTACTGTTTCCAAATGACTCATCTATAGGGCTTCTTAGTTTAAGGTGGGTTACTCGTTAACATTTCCACATGAAATGCTAAACAAGGAGCTCTGCTATGTACTGTTGATAATATTATCAGAGCCACTCCGGCAAATCTGCTTTAGAAATAAAATTTTAACGAGCAGTCCTTGAGCAGCTCCTCCCGCTGACCCAGTGGCCTACTAACACCTTGTTTGTTCAAGCTCTGGCCTGCGGGATGGGGGTGTGCGGTAAAGAACCAAGGCGGAGATTAGTCCAGCTCACGAGGACTTATACATGAGCCTTTCCTGGCAGCCAGCTCGCAGAATGGTTCCTTTTTCTCTTAAGCTCCACCTTCTGGCACTGGTACAAAACCGTGATGAAGCATGTATGGAAATTTCCACTGCTCTGCTGCTCGGCTCTGCCAGCTGCCACCTTGAGCAGCCTGGGCGAGCAGGGCCGCCTCTACCCGCCTCGGCAGCTCCGTTTCCCGCTTGGGAAGATTTTTATCTTCCTCCAGAGTGGGCACAGGTCTGATCAGATCTGTTGGGGATTTACCCGTGGGAATCGTGTAGCCGCGAAGAGTCGCGTCCCCCCGTGGGGGTAAACCGTAGGGGCTTCTTCCCCCCCCCCCCCCCCCGTCCACCCCGCAGCTCCGCGCTACAGTACTCGAGAAGGGACGGCCAGGCGCTACCTTCTGACACGCAGCGGCAGCCGCGGGAGAGTCCCGGCGGCCGTGGCCGGGCTGCAGGGCACGAAACGCCGGCGGCGCCTGAGCACAGGGCGGGCCCCGGGAGCGGCCGCTTGCTGAGGGGAAACGGGGGGAGGGGGACGGGCTCCTCAGAGCGGTTGCAAGGTGACAACGCGCACGCGCAGCCCCCGCGTCCTCGCTCGCCCCTGACAGGCCACGCGCCAGCTCCGCTTCCTGCGCGTGCGGGTCGTGGCGCACGCGCAATGTCTGCACCGTCGCCGTCCGCTGCCCCTCCCGCCCCGCCATGAGGGAGGCGGGAGGCAGGGAAGATGGCGCTGGGCTGCCGCCAAGGGGGGCGGTGGTGCGGCCGCGCTCGCCTAGGGAGGCAGGTGCCGAGGGGCGCGGGAGGGGGGGAGGCCGGGTCTCCGGCGCGGCCCTACGCGGCGGGGACCGGCGGCGGTGAGGCGACGGTCGGGGAGGAGCTGCTGGAGGTGTGCTGGCGGCGGCGGTTCCTGCGGGGCGGGACGGAGCCGCGGCCGGGGCGGCCCTGGCGCGCCTACCTCAGCGGCTGCCACCCGGGTTTCGGGCCCCTCGGCGTGGCGCTGCGGGGCAACCTGGCGGCCCAGTGGTGGGACTCGGCGCTGACCTCCCGGGAGCAGATGCTGGCGGTGGATTCCCCGCTCCACGGCCCGCCCGCCGCGGGCGCTCCGCGGGCCGGGCAGGGACTGCGACTGCTGCCCTCGGAGACTCTGCGCGAAGCCCTCCGGGGCAGGGGTCGTAGCCAGGAGCCGGCCGGTCCGTCTCTGGAAGAAGTGGTGGGGAACGCGGGGATGCTTCGTGAGAGCCTGCTTCCCGGTACGTGCCCGTCCCCCTCTGCCGGGGTGAGGAGGGCCTCTCTGGACAGCCTCACCCCTGCTCGCGGCTCGCTTTTTGGGAGTGAAGCAGCAGCGCTTAAGGGAATTTTCCAGCTCTGTTAGTGCTCTGGGAAAGTTTCAGCTGCGTGCTTGTGAGTTTGTGTCCTTTTCAAGGACCTGTGCAGCCTGGATGTCGAAGTGCACATTGGATGCTTTCCCTTGTGCTTTAGGGGAAAGGCACGTTAAATTCGGCAGTTGCCAAAGTACGCGAAGGAATCGGAGTGCAGACTGCTGAGCTGATCCCTGCAAAGCATTCATGGTAGCGGGACTGCATGTACAAACAGCCTGGTTATCGTATGAGCTGCATTCACTCTCAGCAGAATTAAAAATCTTAAATTTTTCCCGTGGCTACTAAAGTTAATGATTTCTCTTTTGACAGGTGCTTTGGCGCAGTACGTTAGCTGCTTAGAATTGATGAACAAAAGACTGCCTTGTGGCCTTGCTCAAATTGGAGTGTGCTTTCACTCTATTCCTGAAAGTGAACAACACAGCAAAGACATTCTAAGGTAGAGTAATAGAAGGATTGATCCCTTTCCATGCTTAAACCAACTGCTTGCACTCGTTTTACTTTTGGATTATTTTTGAATACCGTTTCTTGCTTTCTCCCTGTTATTTTTGAAGGAGTTAACTTGCTGACCTTGCTATTGTTTAAAGAACAGGCGAAAGGACCACGTCTTTGCTTGCATGGTTTAGTTCTCCCAGAACCGCAGGACAGTGGCTCGATTACTGGTTACGCCAGAGGCTCCAATGGTGGAGAAAGGTAACAACAGCATACCTGTGGGATATCTTAGCAAGCTCCTTTATTTCTCAGAGAGGAAGGTGAATAAACACCCTGGTCAGCTTTATGGCATTATGTTGCTTGGCTGTTATTGTCACTGGAATACTTGTATTTATTTGGGGAAACAAAAATAACTATTTATGACAAGTAGCTTAAAACATGATGTGACTTTCATAAAGGCAATTTTTTTCCTGTTTGCAAGTGATTGAGATGAAAATGCTGTAAAACAACTAAGAGATTTGGGCTGTAATTAATAAAATTCTTTTGCTGGAAATCATAGTCTTCAGTTTGCATTACTGACTTGTCTTTTGTAGTTAATGCAGCATGCACAGTAGTGATCACCTCTAATACCTTATTTTCAGTTTGCAGTTGGCCCATCTAACTTCAGCAGCAGTGACTTTCAGGATGAAGAAGGAAGAAGAGGATTTAATGTACAGTACAGCTTTCCTTGGGGGCCAGAAACAATAGAAACGTTGAAGAACCATGGTGATACTGAACTGTTACAGATGTATCCAGAAGATAGTTCAAAGTTACTTGTAAGCTTTACTATATTAAAAATCTTTTCTGATAAAGATGATAATGTGTGAGAGAAATGGTTTCTTTGCTGGTCCGGTTGCTTAGCGTGTGGCTGTCTTTTTATTCTTTTGTTGTAACAGCAGTGCAGTTGATACTCTGCAGTCAGACCTTCATTTTTATAAGCAGATAAAATAGTGTTTTGAGTGGTTTTGCAAGGAGTTAATTCTTGGAAATTAGAAATGAGCTGTATTGACAAAACAAGCTACAGACTTCCAAAAGAAGATGCGGAGTTTCAAGTGTATTGGCCATAGATTTATGATCAGAGAGGCAGGACAAGAAAATAATCCCTCCTGCTCTGATCTTAGGCTTTCCCTACTGTTAGAATCTTCTCTAGTTACTGTTAAACGTCTAAGATTGCTGGTAACTTTCTAAAATATGTTCCTGATAGTATTTGTAATGTAATAAGAGTGCTTGAGCTCAATGCCTCATCACACATTTAAAGTAAACAAAAGGCTTTTGGGGGTTGTCTTTGAGTATCCCTTTGTGGGTTTTTTCTCTCCAGGGCCGAGATGGAAGGAAGAATGTTATTCCTCATGTTCTGTCTGTGAGTGGAAATCTGGACCGAGGAGTATTAGCGTACCTCTTTGATTCTCTACAGCTAGCTGAGAATCCATTAACAAAAAAGAAAAATTCACAGAGAAAGGTAACTTTCTGTGGGAAGTCTTAAGTATAAAACCCACAGGCAGGGTGGTAAATCCAAGCATGGGAATATCTCCCTTTTCCACACTGCCACCACCCTCTGTGTCCTTCCCGAGCAGTCACAGACAGAATGCTTCTCACTGGTAGCAAGAGGCTGACCCCCACGGGACTGCCTCTGTGTCCTTTTCACCCATAGAAGCAATTTTTCTCTCATTCTTAGATCTCCTTTCCTGCTTTACCTTTTTCTCTTTCTGATGAGTAGTTAGGCTCTTGCTGTGCAAGTGCTGAAGAAGTTAAGAGGAATTGGAATATAGCTGCTGTGCAGGGGAAAGAAGAGCTTGTCCCTTCCAGTAACATTTGAAGGTTGCTGAGAAGAGTAGAAAGAGTGGGTTGCAGGTGGCAGTGGGGCATTTCCTCAAGGACCATCCTTGTTCCCACTTCTACCCTGTTTCTCTGGAGTTCAAGTGGTAGCTTTCAGACAGCACTTGTTAATCTAACAGCCATCTGGTCTTTAAGAACAGGCTGTAGACTGGATGGTAACTGTGCTGGGCTGTCTCTGATCACTGTAGCACTGTTAAAAGATGATGGAGTTCTGATAATAAAACTTCATCTCTTTCCCAGGGTTTAGTCAAAACAGAGTAATTTCTGCCACACGTAGCTGGCATGTGTGTTAGTTACATAAAGTACAGTTTGCTTCTAACTCAGGATTTTCTGCTATGAGAAAACTTTTGCATGTTTACAACCTTGATTTCAGTGACAAAAAATTGTTTCTAGTTCTGTTAAGAATTTCACAATAAATACTTCTAATAATCTGCTGCTTTTTGTGAAATTGTTAGGTGCTTAAGCTTCATCCTTGTTTAGCACCTATTAAAGTGGCCTTGGATGTAGGAAAAGGTCCAACAACAGAGCTGAGACAGGTATGTTGTAAGAAAGTTTTTTAATTTTGAGCACTGACTTTCCATGTAACCTGTTACAGTTCAGACACTGTTTACATTGGGAAAAATCATGCTGCTATTTTGATTCTCGGGGATTCATGGTTGCACAAATTTCACAGGGCTTCTGCCATGCAGCTTCTGAATTGTAGCTACAGGAGTACACTGCAGATGGTGGGTGGAAGGTGCCCCCCTTGCGTTAACACGCTGCTTTTAGTACTGTTTGATAGAGTTGATACTTGTTCCATGAAAAAACAAGGAAAATAAATAACACAATCCCTCTCAGCTTCTTAATCTTTCAGAATTGTCTTAATACATGGGTTGCATCTTCAGAAGGGTTTATTTAAAAGTTTTTATTTAAGTCAGTCATTAATCCAGTTCCCACAGAATGGAAGAAATTTACACTGGCATGTTTTTAAATAGAAATGCAGATTTAATTGCCAAGCTGATTTCTACTGGGAGATTATTTCAGCCAGAAAATTAACACCAGCTAGGAATGCTAATACCACACGTACTAGAGTTTTAATCTTTGTACAGGATTTCAAAGCCTGAAAGTCTGTCTGTCTGTTAACTCTTGTTTTTAAATAAACACAGGTTTGTCAAGGATTGTTCAATGAACTGTCAGAAAATGGAATTTCTGTATGGCCGGGTTATCTTGAAACCGTTCAGGTATCTCTGGAACAGCTTTATACAAAGTAAGGAGAAACAGTCTTTTGTAAATTAAACTATGAAGGTGAAAGATGACTTTCTGTGGACTAGAGAAAATATGCCTGTTTTCAGTAAGAAGTCATCGAGTGCAGTAACCACATGACTGAAGGCATGTATCCCAAACTATAAACTTGGAATTAGTTTTATTTTGAAGAGCAATGTCAGTTCATTTTTTTTTAATTCAGTGAAGTATAAGCCTTTCATTTGTTATTGTTTCTCTGGAACTGTGAAATGCCTTTTGGAGACTCTGCTATTGAAAAGAAATTTCTTAAGATGAGTCATAAGCTCACAGAACTGTTTCTCACCCTCACCCTCCATTTCTGCATCTGGATTGGTTCTGTGTTTCATCCTTAGTACTATTTCAAATGGCACACCGTGTCTAGTCTTGAACTTAAAAGTTCTACCAAGTCATCATCATTAGTGTATGTGTTAATTATTTGTGCAAATAAAAGCTGCTGTTCCATTTGAGGGCTTCATAAATGATTTGTTGATCAGTCATGAATTTTTAGTATATTGTTGCTCATATCAATGGAGCCTAAGCATATTGATTGGTATTTTTTTTCCAAGAGGAAATAAACAGGACTCTGTTCCATGCAGTAGTCTTCAAAGTAGGTCTGGCTATTAAATAACAGAAGATACATTCTGATTCTACAAAAATACTCTGGTAATAGGTTGCCAAATACCATTCTTTTTATGTAGTAAAGTAACTAAATAATTTAAAGAAATATAATCCAGAAAGCAAGGAGTAGCAACAAAAAAAAAAAAAGGTGTATTCACACTGGATGTAGTGCAGTATAGCAAAAATAAATATTTACAGCTTATGGTCATTTGTACCTAACATATCTGAATGTCTCGTCCACCAAAAGCAGTAACAGCTGTGCTCTTTTCTTTGCAGGTACGATGAGATGAGTATTCTCTTCACAGTCTTGATAACTGATGTCACTCTAGAGAGTGGAGTAGTCCAGCTGCGAAGCAGAGACACCACCATGAAGGAAATGATGCACATTTCTAGGCTGAAGGACTTTTTAACTAAGTATGTAACGTCAGCAAAAAATGTGTAAACTTAAATTTGTTGAATAAAAGGAATTTCTTAAACATCTGTGCCTGAACTGACTTCTACGGTGTCACGGACTCAGTGGCTTCTCTGCAAATAGCTCTGCAAAAACTTGATGGTGTGTCTGTTTTCTGTCAAATGCAGACCATTTAGGTCTTCCAGGCTGCCTTGAAAAGCGGTATGAGACAAACTTGTCCCTTGTTTGCAGGGCTAACCATGTTCTCTTTCGTGTCTTGAGCTTTACTATCTTACTGAAAAGACTATCTTAACCTAAAAATTCATCTTTCATCTGTGTATTGCTGAGACAGTTATGGTCTCTGCCAGAAAATGGTGGTTTATATAAAAGACTTTGGAATCTTAAATGTTTTAATAACATCAGTAAGTATCTTTGTACTATCTGTTTGTAGGAATGTATTTTAATCCCATGGCCTCAGTTCTTCAACATTTAATCTACTTCCTCTTGCACTCGATAAACTGAAAAATTAGAAACACATTATCAAGAGTAACAGAGGAAATAGAAAAAGTATTTAAGAAATTATTAACATCATGCTTATTTAACTGTGAACGGATTATTTGTAACAGTATTAATTGCTGCATAGTGTAATTATGCTAGATACAATGCAAGGTTAGTGTAGCATGGCTGTGAGACTTACTGAACTAATGGAATTCTATGTATGCATTAGAACAACTGATAAATATCTAAGAAACAGCCTACAGCAGAATGCAGAATTTGTTTTGGAATTAACTGTCCCCAAAATTAATTTTAGCATCATATCCTCTGAAAGCTGAAGTAATGTTGAACAGAGGAATTACCATCCTTGCTGCTGGGTACCAGCAGATACAGAGGCTAAATATGGATACTTTAGCATATGCCTGAGAGGACAACAGGTGGGATATTTTTAAATATTGTTTTTTTAATACTTGGCTAAAGCCTTTTGATTATCTTATGTTTGCATACAGTCCAGTTTCTACTTCAGGAGAATTGTTAATGTACAGAAACTTGGGTCTGGGTGAAAGCTTTACATCATTTATTCTTTTCTGTTTATTCATTAGATCCATAGAATGCCAGACTATATATTGTGTCCAGCAGAACGTTACCTGACAGTGATTGTGGTGTTTTGTTTCGTTTTAGTTTTTATGGTGCTATTTGGGCAATAAGCTGCCGTTTGTCTAACGGGATTTCTGTTTGGATCTTTGTTAATTCCAATTTTTATCTGTTCTGCTTTTTCTTTTACCTTGAAGTCCTTAGATGTTATGACTTGGGGATTTTGCTTGCGTAGAGAACAAGCTGTATTGTCTGTTTTCAAAATAATGAGGGCAGGAAACTAGTATCTAAACACCATCTCTTTCTGTGCAGACTTGGTGGTACTTACCACATCTGAGGACTAAAAGATTCTTTAAAAATACATGATTAAGTTAATCATAAAAGAGATCTTACCTTGTACTCAATCTCTGATGACGACCTTTGTATAGACTGTAGCACATGCTCTCTTCTCTGCTAAAAGCCAAAATAACATAATTTATAATTCCTTTTTTTAGTACAGATACACATCAGAAGAATTAATAAACCATCAGCAACTTGGTCACTAATAACATCTCCTGCATGGTTTCATCATGAGTCTGTTGCATTTTTGATTTATAGGGTGACAACAGGCTTTTTATTTGGGGGTTGATTTTTTTGCCTTTTTTCCCCCTCAAAAAAGTTTTCAAGTTATTTTGATTTCTCTGTAGTAAGTAAGCAGTTTCAGTACATAACTGCTACTATCTAAACTCTACCTCCCATGAGCAAAATCCCCCCATGTGCATCAGATGTTCCAGTATTGTAGCTTGAGGTTTTCACCTTTTTCATCTTCTCTTCTAAGAATGGAAAAGTTGACATATTCTTCTTCTGGTTCAACAGGGTCTGGATTAAAGATGATGAACAGCAGTTAACGATAAGAGGCTGACTAGTTTGGTTTGGTATTTTTTTCAATAATCTTGAAACAAAGCAGCGAGATTCCACACTGGATATAAATCTACCATGCTTTCAGTAGCCTTCGTGGGCCTTATCAATCAGAGCGATTGTCGCTGTCCTTGCAGGCTGTGTGGGTAGAATGCTGATTGATATCTGTCATGAGTGGCTGCACAGAGATAGCGCAGCCAAGCAGCTAGAACGCTACCTGTCAGCTACATGAGCAGGAGGGCAGATTTGTTCAAAGACAATGTTTCCCTTTTTGATATTTAGAAACAGGAAACATACTTTTGCTGCTGGTTTTGTTTGTTGTTTTGTGTGGGGTTTGTTGTTTTGGTGGTTTTTTTGTGCTGTGGGGTTGGTTGGTTGGTTTGTTTGGGAGTGTGTGCCTTTTTCCCTTGACAATGCTGACATTCATGCATAAGGCAAATGTAGGAAACTGCAAGTTTCTGTGCACAGTGGCTTTCATGTAATGTCTTTGTTATTGCACATTTTTTTGCAGTTGATGTTGTACAAGACCTTAACAGAGGTCAGTTGCTTTGTTGTTCAGCATTACTTCATCATTTCAGTTTGAACTGACTTTGAGTCTTGTCAAAGTTAAAAAACATGGAATAAGAACTATTGTGTTCTAACCAATTTGGAACAGAATGCAGGTGCTATGTCAGTTTTATTTTGCTACCACTTGCATGTAGCCCACTTTTGACTCAACAGTAAGTGGGCATTGTACCTCTGATCTTACTGCCTTCTAATTTTCTTTGTAACAGCTATTTCCGCACCATGAGTTGCCAAATGCAGTTCTTCATTTTACTTCTGTTTGTGCTAGATTTTTTTATAGAACTTAATTTAGTTGGTTGCAGTTTTGGCTGTACAACTGACAGATGGTACCACGTGTGGCTCTTGAGGAACTTAATGCCTCTGCCAGGCATGGTCAGAACTATCACTTAGGTCTCCTTTTCTGCTGCTTTTGCAGTACCTGAAGAAATTTGACCATATTAGCTATCAATAGTGTAATAGCATTCTTCAAACAAACTAAATTTCATGACTGTCTGCAGAATAACATGAACTTACCAATCTCTGTGTATATGACATCATTTTCAGACTCCTCTGCATTCATTGTTGAAGCAAGGCCAGTTGAGGACCTAGCAGACTGAATTTTTTCTGCAAATTGTAAAAGAAAAACAAACATATGCCTGTATATATATATGTATATGTATATATATATGTATATGTATATATAAAAAATCAGTTTTTCTTAAAGGGGAAATAAATAGCTTCGTGATACTTTTTGAATACTTGGAGATCTCAGATAATGTTATTTTCATGATAGAAATTACTCCTTAAACGAGGGCATTTCTATTAGAATTTCCTTTCTTTACTAAGAACAACGAGGTCTGGTTCCTTCCAACATTGTATATTAAATTAGATGTTGCTTTGCTTCCCCCATCCCAGACCTGCCATCTGAAATATAGCTCAGATGTTTTGCCTTGTCAGTGTCTTGTTAAGTTGCCAATGTTGCGTAAAGGAGACTTGACAACATCCTAAAATACCAAGAGCGTAACTCTACGTGTAACACGATGTTCATACACTCAAATATATTGACAACATAAAGGAGCACCTCTGGAAAGTGAAACAGACATTCAAATGACTCACTTGCTTTATATGAAGGGATTATGAAAAATCGAATTGCCAGAGCAAGTCCTATTATTAATAGTAGCAAGATCAGCCCAAGAGAAATAATCAGGGGTTGAGAATGGCTTCTCTCTTCTGCAAAAAGAAAAAAAACAACAACAGGTGTTTATGCAATGAAATGTTTCCTGTTTTAAGTATTTTCTGTAAATTTAAAACAACACTTTGCATTTCTTTCAGCTTTTGGATTAATTATGGTTGTTAATATAACTACTCAGGAGATTCTGAAGTGCACACTGCCCCAGCAGAAGGAAGGGAGCTTGCTGGTGCAAGTAGACTCTCGTAGGAGCAGAGAGAAAAAAGAAAATACTCTCCCTGAGTTGGAGGAAAGTTGAGCAAGGTGGACCAGGGCTCTCTTGTAAAAGTGAGTTTTTTACAGTCATCCTTCGTGGTCAGTTCAGCTTCCACTACTACCTAGGCTACGTGCATTAATTTTAAAAACTCAAATTGTTCTTTTATTGTAAAAAAAAATTATTTTGAACATTACATTGCAGAAACAAATTTTCTGGCTTAAAAAACTCGCATTGTTACAACATCCTGTTTAACGACAGTGGTAAAATATTTCATGTGTGCATACCTGCTAATGTAAAGTTGAAACTGTTGCTGTATTTTGTACTATTGCGAAAGCTGTTTTCAGCTCTACATTTATAGGTTCCGAAGTCACTGGAGGAACTGATAAATAGAAAAATGACAGCTGCTTCCCTCTTCTGCATCTTCACTGGGGGAGAGAGGCTTTGTCTTCCTTTGAAGAATATGTATGTGATGGGAAGAGAGCCATTCTCTGAGAGACAGGACAGGGTCACATTCTGGCCTTGCTTTGCCTGAGAGGTGGATGAGCTCAGCACTGGTTTGGAAACTGGTGCTGTGAAAAGAAAACTGAAGAGACTGCATCACTAAGTACAGGACAAGCTCCAAAGCAAGACTCAATTGGCAAGTGAGATGGGCATCAAGGATGGAGGGCTCAGTGAGCCACACTGGTAGAGAGCCGCCAACCCCTAAGGTAATAACAGCTGTTTGCAGTAAGGTTCAGCTCCACAATCAAGGCAGACGTACGCTGCAGTCCAAACAGTACCTGCCACTAACAAACCCCTGACTCCTGCTGCTGCAGCTACATTGCATCAGACAACCTACCCCTAAAATAAAATGTGCTGAGAAGGTACACGGCAAGACATACCTAGAAGGGTGAAGGTGAGACTGTTGCTGTATTTTCCACCACTGGAAATGTTATTTTCAGCTTTGCATTTGTATTCCCCTGTGTCACTGGCAGAGTTGATAGTCACGTTAAACAAACCAGGGGTCAAGTCTGTCCTATTTACAGTAGATACCTTCTGACTTTGTTTAAACAATGTGTATCTGACAGGTGGAGATCCAGAGTCTGAGTGGCAGGAGAGGGTCACGTTCTGGTTGATAACCACATTCATAGTGCTTTCAACAGGTATAAGCCTGGGATTGGACAGCATCTCTGGAAAGAAGAAACTTCTGAATGAGTTCATTGCCCCTATCATCCAAGAAACTCAGATTTTTCCCAAAATATGTTGAGGGACCAGGCTATTTTTATTTCTGCTGAAATAGAAGGTTAAAATTTTCCATCTCCAGTAGTGGGCAACACAGCTTTGTATTTTTGAAAATCAGTCAGTATGCAGCTCCAACACATGGTGAAAAATGCATGTCTTCAAAAGAGAATATATACACACAAAGCCAACAGATACGTCCCGATGAACCAACAAAAATACTTTTGAACTACAACAGCTATGAAAATAATGGTAAGTATAAAATATAAATGTTGTGGAATGGTAATTGTAGGAGTAAGTAACATATTCTGGTTGAGAGGTAGCATGTGAACCTGAAAGTAAACCCAGTATTTTATTTGTGGCTGTATGTAAACAGGCAGAATTAACCTTATGCAAGTAGTTTGAACTTTTGAAGCAGGAGTCTTGACAGTCTGTCAAATTAGTTAGCTTTTATTATCTACAAATAAATTTGTAATAAAAATTTCAAATGTCTTTTAATAGAAAATAGTAGTAAACTAGTCATGACAAAGATAAATTATGACAGTTCTAGAGGGGGAAAAAACTACGTTTTTAACAACTTCAAGCAATTTTGACTACATACAAGTCAGCAGACAGTTAATAGTTGTACAGAAACTTGTAAACTTGCCTCACTGCACAGAGGCAAAAGATTTAATTTCACATTAAGATTCTGGATTTTTACAAATCCCTCCCCCATTTCTCGAGTAACAGTTGATATCAGCACATACACCAAAACAAAACAAAACAAAGCTTACCTTTGCCACTTGCGGTAGTTTTCTGTATCTGCTGAGACATTTGGACTAAAAGAAGAAAAGAAAGCTTTCAGACATGGAACAGTGGCTCTTATTTAGAGAGACTGGTAGTATGTAAGAATTGTATCCTTGACTTACAGTGGAAAAACAGCAGAACTGTGAGAAAAAACATTTTCTTGATAATGTACGAGAGAGCTCGTGGAGTTACCCTAATGAGATCTGTGAGGAGTGGCTCTAGAGGTTGAGGAAGTCCTAAATATGGAAACAGTGCTGATCTTTACTGATGTTTGTGTAAAGACTTTTGTCATATTCCACTTACATTTAGCCTATGGCAGATGGAGCAGCGAGTGGTCAGAAGAAAAAGCTGTGGAGTGAGATACAGCAGTAGGGGATACAACTATCAATGTTGCAGTTGTTCTAAAATGTAGCTGACATAATCAGCAGCTTTGCCATGTGCGAGCTGTGTGTTAGAACCGTGCTGCCGTGCAGTATACAAGACTGTACATAATTTTTGTAGCACTATTATAAGGGAATGAGATCACCGAATTGTACCGAACATTTGCTAGAGATAATGCAAGTGATCCTATTGCTGAGATTAAGGGACTATATGATGCTGGGAGGGGTTTAACAGCAATTTAACTTGAAAAAAAGTTGTTTAGATAAAAATCAAAACTATGTAAGTTTTAAGATGCTTAGAAATATTTCCAGCTAGCCAGCTTGTTAGGGAAATATGTTGGTCAAACTTCAAATACTAAGCTGTGAGGAAGTGAGATCTTGTACTAGAAAGTACAAATCTCATCAGTGACGTGAGTTCAACATCAGTGCAGAAATTAATTTGGTGACTAATTTGATCATCTAATCTATAATACAAAGCTACATAATTACAGCTACACCAAGTAGATGTTCTTTAGTTGTCATCATCTGGGCAGAGTAAATGTAATCTTTAGCCTTCTGAAGAACTCTAGGCCCTGTTGCACGTGAAAAAGTAACTACTTATATAGAGAATGCCTTCAAAGTGTTTTAGTGATCCTTATTTCTTTGCTTGCAGTTTCTGAAGGTACTAAGACGAGGCCCTAGGGGTCTGTCCTCTTCTGTGTGATACAAATCCCCTCCCGAAGGAGGGAAGCTGCAGCATTGCAGTGTCCTGGCAGAACTGCTGTGCAGCTTCCTTCATCCTTGTGGTATTTTAGGAGGTGGGGTTTTTTTCGTTTTAATTTCTTTCAAGACAACCTCCACCCTCCCCTCGCAAATGTCTCTTATGTGGAAATGCTGACAACTAATCACAAGACTGCAATATTTTTTTTGCAGTTGGCAGGAAGCACTGTGTAAAAACGCAGCTGCCAGAAGAAGTGGGAGCACTTGTGCATTTTGCTGTTGTGGAAGCCCGTTCTTTGCCAGAAACAAAACAAAACAAAACAACAAAACCAGCAAGTCCTGAAAGTTGCCGGGGAGCCCCGTGTCTGGGCCGGCTGTGGGGAGGAGGGGGCGGCGGGCCCCGGGCACCGCCGTGAGGCCGCCGAGGGCTGTGGCGCGAAGCCCGCGCGCAGCCGCCTCTCTCGGTCCCGGTCCCGGTGTCTTGGTGGCGCTCGGCTGGTAGCTGCGGGCGGTGAGGGGACCCCGGGCCGGCGTGTGAAGGCGAAAGCGGCTGCGGGCAGCCGGCTGCCTCTCACGCAGCTGAGGGGTGGGTCCGTGGGGAAGCACACGGAGCCGTTACGCTGCCGCCCATCTCTCGCTCCTGAGCCAGCAAAGCTGCTGAGGGGCTGGCCGGCGCTGCCCACCCGGAACGGATTGCATTACTTTTTTGTATGAAGCTGCTTAATTTTGTGTTCGTGTGTAATGGCAAATAGTTACCGTGAGCGGTGCGTTTGCCTGTACCGTTTAGAAAGAGATGAGTTGTCCCCAGGATCTCTCATGGGGGGTGTGCAGCGAGCTTACCTGGTTCCCTCAGGATGTGTGGGCCGGGTATCTGGGGAAGGCTGGGACTGGTTCGAAGCACTGGATTTTGTTTGGGAAGTGAAGAGGGCTCTTCCAGAACTGTTTGTGCCCTTTTTTTGGTCTGGTTTAGACTCTTGGAAGCTACGCTGTGCTCCCTCTTCCCTTGGGTGGAGATCCTGAAGTTCAGTGCATCTGTTCTGTGTCTTCAGTCTTTGTTGGGGGTTTGGTTTGGTTCCCTTGAAATGTGAGTTTAGAGTCTGAACTACTGGTACTTTCTTGCTCCCATCCATCTCAGCTATATGTGTAGGATTATGGGGAAGAACTGCATTTCCAATGAAACTGTGTTTCATTGAATACTTGGGTCTAGCTGTTTCATCTGATCAAATGCCTGTTTACTTCCCAACTTCTATAATTGCTCTGCAGAGCATGAATAGAGACAATACCTATGTAAAATGAGTTTTGAACTATTTACAGCAGCTGAGGCTTACTGATTAAGTTTGTATAAAAGGCAGACTACAATTGCTAGATCACCACTAAGGGACTAATACCATGTACTGGTTAGAAAATGAGATTTCAAAGGATGCTCATAACAGAAATAACGATGTTGATATAACGAAGATTCCAGCAAGTATTTACTTGACTACTCAGTTCTACAGGGCAAGGAAGGGATGGATGTACTAGAATTTTGCTAAAGCATAATCCAGTAGACAGTGTGTATTTGTGGGAGCTCTGTGTGCCAATGATGTGCCAACTATTATTCTGAAGCACTACTCTTGGAATAACAATTTCTGCTGGTTTATGTGGATGTAATCGAGATGAGCATCCAACAGATCTGAAGGTGGATAGCATCTCTATGGCAGCTTTGTAGAAGGCTTTAAGGCAGAATTTTTTGCACAGGTGCTGGAAGTGTCCCAAATGCTTTGTTAAATCCTGTAGTATTACTCTGAGACAAAATATCTTATTTTGCCCTTCAGCAAGAACAGCATCCATGTTGTCCATATGGCATCCAGTTGGCCATATTTTCAATGAAAAACAGGGAAAAAAGGCAAAATTAGCCCATAGCATTATCTTTTAGTGAGGTTTTGAATACTGACTTTAACTTTGAATACTAATGGACTTAACCTCTTGAAGAGTGTCCTGGATAGCAGTAAATAAAGTTTACTTCCATGTTCATTGTTTTTCTAGTAGAGTTGGCTGTTAACTCTGGATTAATATGATGTTGATCAGTTCAGCATGTATGCGTAGAGCTTTACAGCATCAGTAAGATATTGTGCAAGCTAAAGAGTTTCCTTTTTATTAGATATACAAGTTTCCTGCCTGGAATTAATGTGGTTGTACATGTAGGAAGAACTGGATAATAACAAAAAGTAATCAACAGAAGTCATCCAGCTGAAACGAGCAAGGGTGACGTTATTTCACTTGGTCCTATGACAATGTTCTGTCTCAGGCAAGCAGGTGGAAGAGAATAAAAGACAAACTGAGCTTTCATTCACAAGGTCAATTCTCTGACTTGAGAATGAAAATAGTGTGAGATAGCATTCTGTAGTAAGGCTGTGAAGGCTTCACATTGTATTTGTCCTATGGCAGGCTTTTGAGGAAATTTGCATGTTTGAGCAGAATTATAAAAGTTATTCCCAGTTTCTCATCCTGACAGCTCCTCTATTCTGGAAGAGAGGCTGCTAGAGTGTATGTCTGCAGAAGGATGGCTAAAAATCACCACGTACTGACAGTCAGGTCTGGTGATGAATTAAATTAAGCATTTCTGTTTTGTCTGCAGAGAGGTTTTACTGGTATAGCTGGATCATCACAGAATACCATCTTTTACACTCCTACTCAAAGTGGCTGTGGTGTCAAGTGTGCTGTTTATTTTAACTGCTTAGTATTTGATTGCAAGAAGATTGTTTTTCTAGAGGACAAGTTAAGAGTAGAAGAGGAAAGGAACTCTTCTTTATACATACTTAAGATACATTTACATTTAGTGATCCTCAGGTTCTGAATGAGAATTTTAATGCAGTGAATTGTTTTCAGTGAATTGCAAATCGCAAGGACTATGTCAGCAGGTGAAAGGAACTTTTAGGTACCCAGTTTGATTAACCTAGCAGCTCCCAAATCTCCCAAAGATGAAATATTTTAAATGGTATCTTCCCTTTGACTCCTCTCTCAAAAAGAAAAACAAAAGGAAAAAAAAATGAATGAGACACTGAAAACTGGGGTTACTAATGCATTTCTCTTGGGATAAATTCCAACATCATTGTCTGAAAAGTGTTCCAGACTAATGTGTTCAGGAATGGCTATAAGAGTACTATTGGTTGAAAAATATAGAGTACTCTCTTAATCAGCCTTCTTTACAAACCCATAGGTGTAATTTTAACTTTTAAATACACCTGTCAGGACTATGTCTTTCAGCCCTTTTCAAACTTTTCTGTATGCTGAGGAATATCTGCCCCTTTCTGCATCCTAACCAGCAATTACATGAGTTGCAGCAGTGGCTGCTGCAGATCAGGAAGCAGATAAATTTTTCCTCTTGGTTTGTGTAAAGTCTGCTGAAAGATTTTCTGTCAACTTGAATCAGCTTGTTGAGTGACTACCAGCTGAATTTTACTTATGAAACTGATGTGGAATAACGCTTGGGGAATCATCAAGCAATAGAAAACCAATGGGAATGTACAAGGGAAGGAAAAATGTTTCCAGAATTAATTCCCTCTCCAGCCAGAAGGTTCTGACCTTTTCTCTGGTGGTGTCCACACTCTGTGATGAATATTATTGCAGAGCTTGAGGCTGTTTTTCTGCTGCATCCAGAAATGCTGGATGTTAAGCATAACAAGTGCAAATTCTGGTATGTTGCCAGCTAAGCACGCTGTGTGATAGTGATGTGGTCTGTGATAACCGTTTCTAAGCTGAGGAACCTGTTAACTCGGTGGAACAACCATGGAACTTGTTAACTCAGCTGTTAAAAATGTCCTCAGGGTGTAGAATCAGTCACTTACGCACACTACTGGAATAAAGAGAGCTTGAGAGATGGTATCGGAGATCACAATCGTTATGTAAACCAAGAAATAGATTTCATACCTCTGAAAGAAAGAATTTCTCTGCTTTTGTCCACATTCTAAGGTACGTGAAAACATGTGCTACATGAAATACAAGTCAAGCGTTCGGATTTCTGGTGTTCTTTTAAATGTTACACCATATTGGTAAGGAAGAATAAAGTCAAATGGCAATAATTAGCTCCTGTTGTAGTCAAAAGAAAAATTTCAGTGTGAAAGCCTCAGTGGTACTCCATTGTCAGCCTCCTGGTTCCTTCAGTTACTTTTCTGGATCTAATTTCTGTTGCCCTTTGGAGGAGGTGTTGGATGTCAGCAGTTGCAGGTTTAATTGTGGAAAGAAGTGAGGGAGCCACAGTGTTCTTCGCTGTCATGATCATCTCCCAGTAGATGGTGCCATTGTGAAATGCAATTTGTTCTGAGAAACACCATCAGTCTAGATTTTCTGTAAATTAAGGACTTCTGGAAAAAAAATGGTAATTTCTCTAATGTTCTTTGTAAAAATTCAAATCCAGGGATAAAAATAAATTTTTATTCTTCTCCAGGGAGGTATAAAGTGTCACTCTTAAAATAAAGACAAATTATGCAAATGCCTCACATTCAAGAGAAGACAATATACCCAAAAAATATTTGTAGAACACACTCAGTTCATTCCCAGTTCCCCAGGGATTTGTCTAGACTTGTGAGAGCAGAAACGTTTATTAGAATTATATTATCTATGAGTGTACTGAAACAGGAAGTGATCATTAAGCAAAATAGTTCACAGGAACCAAAACGATTAAACGCTTATATGTGTCAGGGATTGGGGGATTAGAAATCAGAGAGGCTTGTCTGTTCTTGATTTAGTTACTGAAAAGCTTGTGTTGACTTCGGTATAGACGGACACAGATCTCTGAATCGTTATAAGTTTTTGTAGATGCACATTTCAGCAATTAACTGTTTTTAAAATCAGTGAGTTTACAGATGAAATGATATGGAGCCTCCATTATGAGGGGTAAGATCTGATGACCCCAGAATGTTGTGCTACAAGAAATGTTTTGTCAGTGAGATAGAACCTGAAGACAACGTGTAGCGACTTCATAGTTTCTGAAGAAAGTGAAACTCCTGTAAGGAACTGAGCATTTCAGACCAGGAGACAAAGTTTAAGGGCCCCGAAAGATTGGCTGGAATCATTGTTGTGAGGAAGCAAGGTGTCAGTCCTAAAGAGCGGCACTGTGGTGTGTGCTCTTTGCTGTCATGCCAGCCAGCTGGAGAGCACATGAAAACAAGCAGCTGAAATGTGGTGTGAACTCCGAGCTTTCTTTCCTGTCCTAAGGGACTGGCTGAAAACATTGTATTTGCAGAGGGAAAAAAATTGGAATTCTTATTCATCATTTTGGCCCTTAGTTAGGAAAATAGGCTTTACCTCTGATTTTAGTCAAAACTCTCTTCCAGTATTAGAATTGATGGTTTTTTTAGGGAACGTTTTATGTAAGCAAATTGCAGAGGACCCAGCCAGCAGAAACAGGGATCGTGAATTCCCAGAGGAGCACAACTTTAATTTTTAAGGGTCCAATTCACTAGGCAGTAGATTAAATGTAATGATTCCCCATAAATTTCAAAGGGCATTGTGTCAAATTATAATACTTATTCTGTCTGCTTTAAAATGTTTGCTGTGTTTTTGAGGTCAATCCCATTTTCCCCACAAATAGGGACTGAATAGAGTTCTTTGTGTGATCTATATTAGAATAACTTTGATAACTTGATTTCAGAGAAATGTACCTTGAAAGACTACAATAAGATGACTGCTAGGAAAACATGCAGCTGTATTACTGGCAGAGGTACTTTTAAGTTTAAATTCTTTTAAGTCAATCTGATTTCCAGTTTAACAATGGAAGATGGTCTTAAGCCATTCTTTTGCATTTGAAATGCTTTTCTCCCAAGTTTCATAATGTTTTGGCTTAAATTCCTGTAGTTTAATTTACTTAGATTTGTGTCAGTACCAGCTAGGTTTTCCTCTCCAGGGCAGCGTTGAGGATTTATCAAGAATATGACAGTCTAATCCGCCTGTGAGATCGTACGGAAAACATCCTTTACTTGGAATTGACATCTCACAACAGCCTCGGGTTTTGGCACCATTAAACCTAGTTCATCCTAAAAGCTGGCCTTTCCACCTCAGTCTGAACCCAAGTATATTGGCTCCTTCTGAAGAACAGTGGCCCATGCTTGCTTTCGCCTTCCCTCGCTGTGGCTAAGAGGACAGCCTTTGTCCCCCGTGGGAAAGACTGCTGGGGTTTTGCTGAGCTTTGTATGTCCTGCTGAATTCTTTTATGGTGAAAGGGGAAATCTCCTTCCTTCCTATTTTTGTCATCAATAGCACAAGTAGATCTACCTTTGTTCTACATCTGCCATGTGTCCTCCTCTTTTCCTTTACCTGGCTCTGGAGACCATTGTGGGCAACCAGCCAAACCATCAGTCTTTTGTTGGTGGTGTGTTTCAAGCAGAACAAATACCATTGCTAGTTAACCAGCTTACTTAGCCATTAATTGATGTGACTATTGTGCTATTCTGTGCTCCCTCCCTGCAAAACAGCTAGGTAGATGCTTGTTCATACTGCTGTTACATTGTTAAACAGATGAGTGTTTCCCCTCCTGTTTCCTTTTGCAAAATACCACACTTAGGTGTGTAATACAAGCATTAAAGTACACTTACAGCTTTAAGCTATTGTTTTTTTGGGAAAAAATACAGTTTTCATTGACTCCAGGAGAAAAAAGAAAAGGGTTTCATATAAACAGTGAAGCTTATGAGAACTGTATGTCTCATAGCCTTCTGTGAATGTATTTAGTATTGTTTTAAGCAGCGTTTTAACAAGCCAGGAAAATGTTGCTGGATGTGAAGGCAAGTATTGCCTCTGTCTGTACAGGTAAGAAACTAAGGGGTTTAGACTGCAACACCTGATTTTCAAGAATAACTGAATCACTACTTCGGGAGTTCTGGGACGCACAACTTGAGAAACACTTTTTGAAGGGCACGATTTCAACTCACTTTATCAAGCCTATAGACTGAGTTAGTGTTAGGGCTCACGTGGAATAATTTAAGTCTGATTTAAGAGTGGATGGATAAACCAAGAAAGGAATACGCTGAACAGCTTAAAGGTACTAACAATGAATTCCTAAAAATTCAGAGTAAATCTTTTCTGGAACAGTGAAACTGGTGCTTTAATCTGCCACTTCTGCTATGTCACATTATTTAAGATAAAAGCACATTCATAGCAAAAATAATAGTACCAAAGTAAGAAAAGTAGAAGAGGAGAGATAGGGACAGGACAGTATCTCTGTAATCCTCTTGTTTTCCTTTCCTTTTCTCCACCCACCCCCTGCCCAGCTAGTCTTCTTCAGAACAATTCCACCTAAATCAAACCTGATGGCTACAGATTTACTTGCGTTCAGGCTTTCTTTAGGCTTTTACTGAAGAAAGCCTAAAGAAAGGATTCTATCCATAATGAGAAGAAAACCCTTTATTTTGTTAAAGAAGTTGAGTAATTCAAGTATTCTGAATTTTATATCAGTTCCTTACTGTATCTCAGGCAAACATTTACACCACTGAAAATCGAGGGCAAAATGCTGGACTAGAATGTTTTGCAACTTTTCCTCCTTCTCCGTTCACATTTGCTCAATTTCTCCTTTCAGTGTCTTGGATGCAGAATTAATTGTCCCTGATTTCAGGTTGTCTCTCATATTGTCAGGCTACTTACACCATTGCAAAAAATTAAACAAGGCAGAAAAGGTCAGCAGATCTCCCAGGGATGCCTGAATTCTAACAGTGTCAAGCTACTAGGAGATTTAAGTCTTGATCCAATGTATTCTCTGCTTCAGATCATGCCAGTGCTGCTTCAGATTTCTGCTGAGAAACGAAGCTCCAACTGGTTCTTTTCCTGCGGGATTTTAAGTTTTATGATTCTGCATGTTTTGCACTGTCATAACTACATAAAATCTTGTGCAGTTCCATGTTTTTCATGTGTGATGGTAGTATGAGAGGTCTGCCTGGCCATGTTCTAGTTTACCACAACAGTAGGTATGGTTTCTGAGACAGTTTGAACTTATTGTGCACACTACAGTAAAGCTGTTCTTTTGCCACAGCAAGGATGAGAGACCTAGAAATGGAAGTAAAGAGGAAGAATGAGTAATTATGTACATGTATTCTCTGAAAGAGTTCTGATGAAGGGAAGTTGCACTCAAGGATCTGTTGAGGTCAAAGAGCAGAGGTAGTTTGCGTTCGTAAATGGTTAATTGTGACTTAAAAATACCCGTAGTGACAGGAACTGCAGGATAAATGTCATTGGAACTTCTTGTTTTTTTAATACACCTTAAGAAATTAAACAAAGCAAATGCATTTGGTGGCGCCCTCAGGAAAAGTCCAGTCACTTCCTGAACAGTAATCTGCCTGCGAGCAGCAGATAGATTCTCATTGTTTGCCATTTCCAGTTTCCAGTAATGGGAACGATTACTTGATCTAGCCAGCTTCTGTTGAAGATCTAGGAAAACTTACAAATTTTAATGGCAAAATTTTATCTCTTTCCATAAAACGACGACAGAAAAAAATTATAACCTGTTTTTGGTACCTGGAGGCATCACCTCTGATGATGAATATTGTTTTATTTTGGAATTAAGTGTCTGTTCTTCAGGAACGAGATGTATCTTGCTCTTCTAGTGATTTTCTTGCAGTGTAAGTTTGATAACTAAATATCTGTGTGGATACATGTGTTTGGGCTTTGTTTGGGGTTTGTTGGGGCTTTTTACTGTTTCCCATCGCTGTCGCTGAATCTGTAAGCTTTGAAAATAACATTTATTTTCACTTTTTTCCAGGTTCAGAAATTTACACTCAGGAAAGAGGTAGGTAATGAAAGGTTTTTTTCACATACAAATTTAAAATAACTAATTTAACTAATTCTGCAGTTGTTGGTGTGAATCCATAACAGTTTTTCTGGATTTGCTGTACTATAGATCAGTACAAAATTTAGCCAGGTAAAAATCCCAAACAAACGTGTTACTTCATGGTGTTGCTTGGTGTAGTGTTTAAATGAGAGATGTGCTGCTCATTACTAAGTGTTTTCATGAAGTCCTTCCTAGAGTAATTTGCTTTACCGAGGTATACAGAAGAAGAGATGGGAGAGGAAATTTAATTGCTAGCATTTTGTTTTGGTCTTTAAAATCCCTCTCATGCTCACAGACAAGGAGGTAGGATAAAATGATAGGATATAAGTTAAGGGCACTATGCCTTACTCTTCCTCCGGCAAAAGAAAAGACCATGTCTGAGCAGAGTACAGAAGTTGTGTTCCGAAGGGAACGCGTTTACTTTTTGTGTTATCATCTTGCTGACCTCCAGCACGTACACTCTGCATGCTTCCTTTTTTTTTGCATCACTAGGGAGAAATGTTTACTTCTTGTTGTCATGTCATCTATTCACACGCAAAAACATGTACCATTCTCTCATTTGTTGTGTGCCCCAATTTCTCTCTAGCAAGGACAATTTATAAATAGCTGTTAACTGTACATGGTGAGGGACTTCTTTAGTTGCAGGAAAGTTTTCCTGTTCTAGTAGCAAATTTCTAATGCAAATCCTAGCCAAAATGGGCATACTCAAAACCTGTAAGTTCTAATGGAAGGGAAAGTGAATGACCTTGTAAATATTTCCCTATACTTGTTCATCTAGCTGTGTAAATAAAAATATTAATTATACAATTTTAAGCAACAAATTCTTTATCATTGCTGTGGTTATAAACACAGAAGCACTATATATATTAATATTATTATAAAATTTACTTCTGAAAGTGCATATCAATTTTTATCTTTTTTAAATAGGAATATTGTATTTGGTATGCTTTTTATTTTCAGGAAATAAGACATCTAAATTCTAAATTATTTGAAAGCATTGCTTCTGCGTATGATTAGGTATTTGAATTAACCAGGGTATGATTGCTGAGGGCTCCTGAGAGTGTGATTGCTGGAATGCCAACAGTGTAAAGTTAGTCATGTACTTGTTTGCTTTTAGAACTTGAACCCAGATATCTTCTGTTATGCTCTAGTTATCCTGAACTAGAGATTTAAGATCATCCCAAGCTTGTGAGTTACACGTTTAAAGTGGAATTTGCTGCGTGATGTAATCCTAACCCTACTTTCAGATAAAAAATACTGCAATAATTCCTGCTAATTGGGGATGAATTGGCCTGGGTTTCAATACAACTCTGAGCAGTGGTTTACTGCAATTTTTCAGTTTATTCAGACAAGTATAAATATAAAGTTTTGTTCAATTATCCAATCAATTAGAGTTGGATACAACAAACCATGAAAAATAAGGAAAACCAAGAAGTAGCTGCAAACCTATTCCAGTGTCCTCTGTGCATTCTAGGGAATTTAGTGGATTTGGCCATGAGCATGGACAAGTCAATGGTGCTTTCAGTGCCCCAAGGCAAAGGTTGAGCAGATGGACAGTGTGTGCTGTGACAATCAGTAGTTGCCTCTCCTGTATCTGTGCAGCGGAAGGTAAAGCTGCTACCACTGTCAGCATCTGTGAGATCTGACCACAAAAATGGTAACACCTGCTACTAGGGTACAATTAATTATTTTTTGTCATTAAAATGTAGCTTCTTGAGATAACAAGATTATGTTGGAGTAATTTAAAATAAACACAACTCTTTTTATATTCTTTTTTCTATCAAGTTTTTACTTTCAACGCAGTTGAAATCCAGGTTCAGCCATCTGTCAGAGTAAACAATGGAGCTCCTATGTCAATTGTCTGCCGTGCCGATATTAGCAAAAGTACCAATTTCCAAATGAAGCATAATTTTACAATTTTTAAGGATGGCAAGCTTGTGTTCACGACTGTATCAGACAGAGGAGATGCACAGTATGAAATACCTATGGCTAGATCTTCAGATACAGGAGACTATGAATGTACTGTGGAAGCAGCTGGAAAGACAAAGTCAAGTAACTCCTTACATGTTTGGGTAATAGGTGAGTATTCCTTCAAACAACCTTCCAGGGGATGTAATAACAGTACTGAATAGGATATCTTGCAAAGTGTTTTTTATCCATAACAAGCGTTTACAAGAGTTTAGTACTAAATCCTCATGTTAAGGCACAGAAATGAAATCACAATCCCAAGGCTACACGGCTGATTGGTGGTAGTTAGGAATGCAGTCTATGCCTCCTGTGCCACCACCCCCTCTGCCCTGAACCTCTGTTGCCTAGACTAGAGAAAGTATTATTTATGACATCTCGTGCTTATACATCATAAACGTGGTGGCAGGCAGGTAAATTACTGGAAAAGCTGGAAATAAAGTCTAGAGATTCTTGCCTTGTGACAGCCATTGGCCAAGCTAGTGTCAACTGTGGACTACTTCTGTAGACAATATCAGTCTTGTTCTGTCATATGAGAACAGAGGCCGCCTCCACTTACATACTCTTTCTAGCCATGTGTTCTTGACTGCTGGTGACATTTTTCCCCTTGGAGAAAGCAACTCGGAGAAAATTTGTTCAGTATTAAATAGTTACAGGGTTGGACAGGGCCTGTAATTTTTCTTCAGAAGTGTGCACCTCTAGGCACAGAAGTTGGGATGGCATTTGGTTTCTTCAACTGCACACTTCTGAGTGGTAGTAAGAAACACTGAGGAGGAACCAGTCTTACCTTCTAAACAGCAAATTTCATACTTCACACATTGCATCAAGACTGTATCATCCTCAGGAGGTTCTTCTGAAGATGCCTCGGCGTGCACCCACACATCAAAGGAGCTGTCTTCATAAGCTCAGTTATTGCAAAGTATTTGTACCTGCTCATTAGCTTAAATCACTACCATAGTCATCAGAGATAGTGTTCATTTCAGGATTATGCAATGTTCTTTTTCTTCTCTTGTTTCCTTTTCTAAGGAATGACCAAGCCAATCCTGACTGCTGAGAAAAAAGAAGTTTTAGAGGGTGAAGTTGTGAAATTACGTTGTGAGCTGCCAGAAGAAGAACCTCCTTTATATTTCTTTTTCCAGAAGATAAAGATGAATTCAACCCCTAAAGAAAAATACGTATTTGAACCATACAGAAATTTTTCTGTAGTGGAATTTTCTGTTGAAGAGGGAGATAATATTTTACAATTTGATTGCTTTGGTAGGAGAAATGTAAAATTTGAATTTGAAAGCTCAGAGCACAGCAACAAAACACTTGTTACAGTCCGGGGTAAGTAGCTTAGCTTTTCTGTTTACATTTCTTTGCTTGCTATAACTAAAAGCATGAGTTATGAGTCTGTATGTATTCTCTTGCAGAACCATTTATAAAGCCTACTCTGACTGTCAGACCCTCAAATAATGTTACAGAAGGAGGCAGAATACAGTTTGAATGCTCAACAGTGGTAGCCCAAATGCGTAACGTTGAAATCATACTCCAGAAAAACAGAACAATACTGAAAAGTGTACGAGATGAGAACCTTTTGAAACACTCTGCAGTAGCTACTCTAGAGCACAATGGTGAATACCTGTGTAAGGTGGAGCAAGGGAGAGCTTCTAAAACCACCAAGCTGAATGTTGCTGTGTCAGGTAACACTTCTGCTCATCTTGGATTTTACTCAATGGATTGTATTTAAGTGTAAATTTAGTAGAACTCAAGATCCAAGTGTAACTTCCAGATCCAAGTGTAAATTTCCCCTAAGTTAAAGGCTATTTAGATTAGATTTCAGTTTCTGATTTTTACCTGCCAATACTTCCAACTAAAATCATACTTCCAAATAACACACATGAAAAGTGGTTTCAAGTCATTGCTAAGTTTCTGTTTTCCCTGAAAACATTATTGTATTAAAATAACATGGTTGGTTTTTTTCCCCTGATTGTAAACCTCAAGTATGGCTTTCATTCTGTATACTTTGAGATAGGTTGTCATATTCTTTTAGGCTCAGTTTAAATGAATGAATTCTCTTTTTATCTTGCAGAGTTATTCCCCAAGCCGGTATTATCTGCTTCTATGAGTACACTGGATGAAAACAAAGAATTAACTTTGAGTTGCAGCATTAGCGGTTTTCGGAAAGCTAACTTCACTATATTACGGAAAAATTCACACGGAGACATCTTGTTGAGGAATTCTAGAAACTTAACAATGAGAGTTAACGTGAATGATACTGGATCCTATATCTGTAGAGCTGAAGTAAAAGGAATAGTCAAGGAGAGCAAAGCTGTAAAGATAAATGTTTATGGTGAGTGGATACAGAGGCTTAGAACACAGTGGTGGTGGGGGAAAATCAAGACCATAAGCTTAGCACATCTATTTACTGAATCAGTGTCTAGTGCATGAACTAGCAGGGTGTCTATTAATTCTTGCAACATCAGTTTCTGTGAGATGTGCTTGTCATCTTCAGCTGTAGAGGATTTGGCCTATCATGATCTAGTCAAGTCAGACTTTTCCAGGGCTGGCCCTAGAAGAAGGGAGTTAGCATGTCTTCCTTCTGGTCCCTTAATTCTGCTCTCATTCATTACCATTTGCAGGAGCTGGAAATGTTCTGCAAACCTTTCACTCATCAGTTTGATCTGAAACTCTGCCAGTGGCTGCCTTGAATTCTTCCCTCTGACCCTCCAGGCAGAAAGCTGTGAGAGCCAGAGGTCATCTGGGTAGCTCTACTTCAGAAAAGCCAAGTTTTTGGCTATCAGTACAACCCCCTCACCATCACACTAATTATAAACACTAGTTTCCTTCTTTCTCATGGAACAAGCACAGTTGCTTCTCAGGTCTGTAAAGGGGGATTAACTGAGTACTGACTCACTGAGAGAGGTCCCTGATGAGGTCCTGCAGGATCCATCTCAGGTGATACGTCCAATGGTACTTGCATATATTTTTGCTCTATAGACTGATTCCCGGTCAGAGCTAGTTCTGGAGTTTGGATGATCCACAGCTGTGTCACTGATCCTTTTGGTTTTTGTTTTCCCTTACATTCTCCTGGTATGCTATTTTATTTTAAGTCATATATCATAGAATCATAGATACGTTTTTTGTTGGAAGAGACCTTTAACATCATCAAGTCAAACTGTTAATCCAGCACTGCTGTGTCGCCTGACATTGTGTCACCATGTCCCTCAGTGACACCACTACACGTCTTTTATATCCCTCCAGGGATGGTGACACCACTGCTTCCCTGGACAGCCTGTTCCAGGGCTTTACAACCCTTTAGGGGAAGAAATTCTTTCTAATGGCCAACCTAAACCTTCCCTGACGCAACTTGAGGCCGTTTCCTCTTGTCCTAATGCTTGTTCCTTGGGAGCAGAGCCCAACCCCACCTGGCTCCAACCTCCTTTCAGGGAGTTGTCGAGAGTGAGAAGGTCTCCCCTGAGCCTCCTTTTCTCCAGGCTGAACACCCCCATGTCCCTCAGCTGCTCCTCACCAGACTTGTGCTAAAGCCCCTTCCCCATCTCTATTGCCCTGCTCTGGCCACGCTCCAGTCCCTCAATGTCCTGCTGGGAGTGAGAGGCCCAAAACTGAACCTAGGATTTGAGGGAGATGCAGCCTCCCCAGGGCCCAGTACAGGGAGATGATCTCTGCTCTAGTCCTGCTGACTACACTATTTCTGATACAAGCCAGGATGCTGGTGGCCTTCTTGGCCACCTGGGCACACTCTGGCTCATCTTCAGCCAGCTTCTGACCAGCACCCTGAGGGCCTTTTCTGCCAGGCAGTTTCCAGCCGCTCTGTCCCAGCCTAGAACATTGCAGGGAGTTGCTGTGACCCAAGTGCAGGATGCAGTGTATGTTCTGTTATCTATGGTTAGGTTTTGTTCAAGTCACTCCCTGCTTCCATTCTGTCAATGAGGAAGAGCTTCCCAGTATAGGCTGTGTGTGCAAACTATCAAAATATTGTATATTTATATATTTTCTATGAACAAATATTTCACATTTGGCTTTATGCAGTGTAATTTGCAACAGTTTTTCCTTTTATTCCTCTTTTAGCTCCAGTCTCCAAGCCAACTCTTTCCGTTGTCAGCGGTTTACCGGAGGTGGTGTTAGGGAAGCCTCTCTGGTTAATCTGTCGTTCAGTGATGGGAACACCACCAATAACGTTCACATTCTACAAAGGAAATGAAGTTAAGAAAATAGTAACTAATGACACATATGCTACATTCTTGGATGAAAATATCAGACAAAATGATGAAAGAGGATACAAATGTGAAGCTAGAAATAATCACTCCAGTGGTATGGAAACTAGCAACATTCTAAATGTCACAGTAATAGGTAAGCCTGTTTTATTCTTGTCTTATGTCATATATTTATTTTTGAAACTGCAGCAGAGAATGATGGACCAAGTAAAATGTTTACACATTTTTGTTCACTTGAATTAAAACCAGTTGAAGATCTGTATCTTTATCTTTGCTCGGTAGTGTCACCTTTACCTTACTTTGTCAGAGTTGGTCAGTTCCATCAGTTTAATGTCAAAACATTTGATTATTTTGGTAGTGGTTGGACAATACATGGTGAAAGACAAGTAGAGCTGCATATCTTATGCATGCTCTGACACCTATGTTGATGTCATTTGACTGTGTAGTAACCACATACCGCTACTGGAAAAAAATGAGACTTCTTTGGGATTGCAAGGGAATTGGTGATGGCAAATCCACTTGCAGAGCCATTTTAACCCATGTCCTTGGTTCCTTGCTACTTTTCTTGAATGTTATCAGCAGTATTTTAGCTTTACTTAACCTGATTACAGCAAAGTAGTCCTGGTGCAGAGCACAAGTCTGTTTTTGACATGTTGAAAAGAAGAGGGAATCTCTCTCCAACAAGGATTTTTCGGTTTTGTGTCCTGGCTTGAACCCAAACTGTGTTGGTTTTAATGAGATAAACTTGTGGTTAACAGGCTGGTTTCTCTCTTGAGTTCTGACATCGAGTTGCATATGACTAGAACAAATAATTCAGAATTGTTGCATTTCTTCTGAGTCCATTGTATTATTTCACAGTTGAAGGACATGCTCTCTACGCTCTGAGCCCCCAAACAGGTCTTTTAATACAGTATTTGCATTTGCCTAGACTATAGAAGTAGGACTGCACCTTAAGTCCATCAGTTCCACCAGGATATGCTTTGCTAAAACTAGAAAGAAGCTGAATGATAATAATCTGAAGAGATTTATCCAGTGAGATTTAAAGTCAAGGTAATTTGAAATAACAAGTAACAAACAAATACAAGGCATAATCTTAGTCCATTAACAAGTGGATATTTCTTTGCTGGAACTAGTGTATCGCATCTGTTAGAGCGGTGGTTCAGGATATATTGTGACACTGTCTGGAAGTTCTGAATAAAAAAACTCATGTTTTGGTGAGCCAGACTTCTGCAGTCCACCGCTCCTGAGGTAGTAGCTTCAAATTCTCTGTATTCTGTTCTTTCTGTTGGTACAAGATTTGGGAAAAAGACTTGTTTTGTAGAGCAAGCCTCTCTGTCATGGGATCCGCCCCAGTAACCTGTGTTTTATATCTAAATCTGCTTCCTATGTAATACAAACACAGCTTTTGTGACTAGCATATTTTCATATCAGTCTGGTTTCCTCCTTCTGCTTCTGTAGCTGTGATTCCTTAGTGTTGACTCCTTTACATCTGCCTTGTGTCATCCATGACCCTGCCCCAAACACATTTAATATATTTCCAGAAAAATTTTGTATATCCATTTTAGCGAAACAGACGTTTCATATTCCAAACATTTTGTGAAGACATTTACAAAAACCATTTTACATGTCCATTTACATGCTTGTTTAAATGCAAACTAACTTCTCTCACTGTGTTTGCTATATTCTGAAACCATTAGAATTTTGGGCTTGCTTATGCCTTGGAAGAACTTGATCCATGATCTGCTGATATTAACTGCTGTATATTAAATGTTACAAGAATGATATCATACAGTTAGCATAAAATAGCATAACTCTGCATAACTATGGAAGCATAGCTACATAAATTGAATTATAATTATTTATACTATCAAACTGCCAAGTGTATTACTTCTGAAAATCAATTAATTTGTAGGTTGGGATCTGAGGGGCATCAAAAGGACTTTAAGGAAAGAGGCTGACTGACTTCTGTGGACTGATTATAGTTTCCTTCTCTGTCTGCTTTGTTTCTTTATAGTGCCCCCCTTCTATTTCTGGGATTATAAAAATATGTACTAGAGAATGCTGTCTGGCAGAGACTGTTCAGAAAGGTTAATACTGTGCATTCAGTCTCTGTTTAACTAAGCATTAAAGCAAGTCTTTCTACAATATAATATTTTATCATCAAAGTTATTTCTAATAGTGCTAATACTGCCTTTCTTTGTGCCTTTCTCTGTAGTACCAATCAAGAATGCCAGCTTGGGCAGCATTCCATTTGGAGAAGTGGAAGATGGCAGCGACACTGCTTTTCTCTGCTCTGTGAATGGAGGATCTTGGCCAATCCACTTCAGGATTTTTAGAAAAACTGATCATGACATTCTGCTCTATGAAACAAGTGAAAACGCAAACAGAATGGTGTGGCACAAGGAGACCATGAAGAAGCAGGACACAGGGACATATTACTGCATGGCTTCTAATCGAGCTAATGTGGATGTGAAAAGCCATCCAATAACCATCAGTGGTAAGCTAACTTTTATGATAAGCTGCATACTAAGTCATCTTGACAGGTGAGGTCATGTTATCTGGGATGTTAAGTATAACTTCCTCACTTGTTTTTGTTCCACCATTGTCAGAAGTTGAACAGAGAGACCTATTCATAAATGGAGATTGTCTAACGTACACAGAAAAGCTTAAGGGATGCTCAAAAGCCAAAGGAGTCAGATGCAAGCTAAAACAACCCATTGCACTGAGGTTTTGGTCACAAAGGAGGGACTTGCTAGTGAACTTGGCACGCAAGTCTCTTTAATGCTCTTCCCCAGTGTGTAAGAAGGCCAGCTTGTAGTAAAAAGAAATGTCAGGAACTGTGGAAGTTGGTAATGATGACCTGTCACTGTACATACTCTCTTAAACTCTTCTGTCTTATTTCCAGTCATCTTAGCAGCCTGGCAGAAAGGAATCATTGCTGCATTTGTCCTAATAGCTATCGCCGGAGCAGTGACTCTCACCTTGTGTTGGTTTTTTCATAAGAAGAAAAAGGGTAATGAATAGTTCTTTTCTATGTGTTTGGTGACAAATGCATGACAGTTAAACTTGGCGTTTGTTTCAGGAGCCAAAACTTGTTGGGGGGTGAGGCTTCAGGAAATGATTAAATACAATTTAAAAAAGCAAAAAGTCCTCTTAAAAACGCTGGGTGGCCCAAATGAAGCTGCAAGCATGCTGAAGTTTTCCAAGTACCCTGGGTAGAATGGGAGCATGCAACTAACGGTGCTGGGAAGGCACTGGTGAAGCAAAGATTGCACTCTTCTGGTGCAGTCCTAGGTCTGGAATATAGGTGCAATGTAGAGGCAGACAGAGCCTGAGGAGCTTTTTGATCCCTTTTAGAGCTATGACAACTTGATTTGGGATCCCAACTCCAGTACGACTGAGGTATTTCTCTAGTCCTCATGAAACAAATTTAAGATAATTAGATTGTGGAGTTGGTTTTGGTTTGTTTTTTTTTCCCTTCACTGTAACATAATTTCACTTAGGTATTTGTCCTTTATTGTTAAGGCATTCTTTCAGATCTTGTTCTTTCAGAAAATTAGTAAATCTGGTTTATCCTGTGATATGAAGAACATTGCAAAATATCTGGGAAAATTTGCAGTATCTGGATGTCCCAGACTGCTTGAGTTGGCCAGGCTGAAGTCTGGGGTTTGGGATCTTCGGTTCTCTGTGAAAGAAACATTTAAGGGACCTGGCTGACAAACAGGATGTAAACAACTAATTTGTGATAGCCAAGAGAAATAATTCTGACTTAGGTATATAATCACCATATTTTTGTTTTGATTTTTACTTTTAAATTCTTTTACTTCTGCAATTTTTTAATAGAGGCTTTTATTTTTCTCTCTCAAGCTAAAGGACCATCCACAGTGATGTCTGGGTAAGATGTTTTGCTTTATGGGAATTGTGAAGTGCTTCTGTTTAAAGGGCTGGAGGCCTCCCACCATACGAATATGGTCTATTATGGCACACACCTGCAGACAATAGATGGTTGTGTTTCATGTACCACCTGCTAACACAACAACAGGATGAGGAAATAGTCTAAAAATAGAAAAAATATGGCCAAGAGAAATAGAAGAATGTCAGGCCTGCATTTGAATGCATTTAGATATGGAATTGATAATATACAGAGGTCTTATAAAATAGGTTTTTTCTTTACCTTAAAGTTTGTGCTTCTCTTAAAGACAAAGGCAAAATTGTCATTAGCTTCAATAGTTAAGAATGTGTGGTGGTCAGCATAGACAAAAACTATCTTTGCATAGCATCATTTTGTTAGTTTTATTAACTGGTTTTGGATAATTACATCAACTTTTTTTGGTTTGCTTTTCAGTTATGCCTTGGCCACAAACTTGCCAAGTGGAAAAACGACAGGACAGCACAATGATGGAGACTACTATTCAGGTAGGATATTTTGCTATAAGACTGTTAGTGAGTTGGCTTAATTAAATGTTAACTGAAGGTTTTGGACTTACATGGCTGTTGTTTGGATAGGGCCCTATGTTTGGGGAATGCAGAGGAATACCAGTAACATTCTCCCAAGTATCTTCTATCATTTTGTCTTTGTACAGTTTTTTTTATGAGCACTTCTTATGTAAAGATTGGTTTATAAGTTTGCTCAGACACTTTTACCAGGCAATCAGTTAACAAAAATCTGTAAGATGGAGAAATCATGGTAAAAGAAAATTACTTTCAGAAATTTTTTGATGGTTTTGACACAACTGCAAGAAAATTATTTGAGAGAGGAAATTTGAGTTGCAGCACATTGTCTTGTGATGTGGGCACAGTACAGTGGTGTTAACTTGCCATGACTGGGCACCTTTCATTGCAGGATCTCAGTGCACTTTACACAGACAGGTGAACATGTTGTTTAGAGCACCTTATATAACAAAGTTATCCCTCGGATGTTTTTTAGCTCATCATTTAAAAAACCACATTTTTTCCCTACCTGTATTATATGAATCTAAAATTAGAATTTCTCGTGTGTAAATAGATATAATGACACTAGGAGTTGTATCTGTAATAGGTATTTTGTCAGCTGAACTTCTGCTTCAATATTTTAGGATCAGCTTACATTGAAGATACTGAAAATCACATGAAATCGACAGATGAGAGTAAAGGTAATTTCATACTTAAACAATAGCTGTACAAATTATTTTATGATTGAAAATTGTGATGTTTTCTAATGGTGCAAATTGACAGTGATAGGACCTATTTGCCAACTGTATTATGTAGTTTAATTAGTTGTGCAGGATTCCAGGCCATCTGATGAAGGATGGAATACAAGTACAACTTAGACTCAAAATTCTATACAGCGATTATTCAGATTTTTTTTTTTTTAATCTTTTCTACAGACTTCTGCTTGTTTTACTTTGCTGTCCTTTCTTCATTTCTGAAGGTCTTTCCATATTTAAGCACTAAATCTAAAAATAATCTGCTATAAAATCCAAATAAAATAACCTGCCAAATAGCTTGAGATACTGTGTGGGCTATATAGCCATATATATTCATTACAGCGTGTCATCAAACACATTGTATTCTGCAAGACTGGTGTTTTTAAGATACCTAGTCAAAGAATAGTACTTAAACATGTGGGTATTGCCATCTGAAAGCATACTTTGTCCCATATATATTTTGTTTTATATTAATCTGAAAGTATTCTCATTTGTTAGATGCAATTTCCGATGGCTTACAGTAGATTTTGAATTGGTTGTCTCTTGGACCATGAGTTGAAAGAAAGTTGGAAAGACATCTAGAGTATCTGAAGATCAAAGCTAAGCTAAAATTAATGCAGAGCATGGAACTAGACTCCTGCAGAAACCTATATGCAACATAGGTGGCAGGAAATTCTGGTAATTCTTTGATGCAATTCTGAGTGTGTAGAGCAGCATTGTACAATAAAACTGAGAAAGGTGCTTCACTAAGTTAATTTCACAGGAAAACTTGGAAACAACCTTTGGAAACTAGCTCAGTGACTCTTGCTTTTTCCATTTTATACTACCTGTTTCAGATGAAATGGGCTCTGGTCTAATGGTCTGCATGTGTGCCAGAAATAAATGGCTTCAATCCTCACCTACTGGGGATCGGGCAGCTTCATTAAAACCAACTAGGCTATTGCAGATCTCTCTACCAGGTGTGGAAAACAAGTCTATTACTCATATACGTCTAAAAATAACAGTATCTATTCTGCATTTGTGTGGCAATAGCTTTTACTTCAGCAAGCAGAAGGAAGGAGGTACATGGAAATTATTTCACCGTGGCCTGAATAAGTCAAATTAGAACTAGAAAGATATTCTCATGCAAAACAAACATACAGACAGCAGAACTGTAGGAACATAAGGCTGTATGGACCGTTCTGAATCACTGCTTTTATAGGCAGCCTGCCATTTAAACTTCATTTTTAACTAATATGCCACTTTATATACTGTTTCGTTCAACTTTTTTTTTTTTCTTTCCTTTCATCAGTGCTATTGGAAGGCTGCTCCAAAATTTTGCTATTCTAATCATTACGTCTCTCTCTAATTTCTGTTCTAAAAAATCCACAAGCAGTTCCGCAGGATTCCAGTGGATGACTCTTGTGGTTCCTTCCAACTTTTGCAGAAATCTAGTAAAAAACCATCTTCACCCTAAAGAAAAGAGAGTAGAAAGCAACAGTTGTTTCTTGTGCTGGTTGTATTCAGGCAGCCAGTACCTATCAGGCAGTAGTCTTAGTAAATGAGGTGTCTAATTGTTGTCAGGCTTTCTCTCGGCATTGTGGAAGAGAAGCATTTTGAGGAGGAAAATGGGTTGCCTTTGTCCATGTTCTTTGGAGAGCTTGAAGGGCAGCATAAAAGTGCTGAAATTGCTTATTGGCAAAGCAGAAATTGAGAGTATGAGAAATGATGAGGGAGGCTATGAAGGACTTAGAGAAGGCTTTAAATGTGAGGAAAGTGGAGAATAGGAAGTGTCCTGCATGTCCCACAGTTTCAGAAATCTGGCTTGAGTTGGTCTACAGCTTTTCAAGTTGGGGTGACCCTTAGGAATAGGTTGGCCTTACAACTCTGAGCAGAGTATCTTGCATCTACCAGAAGTAGGGCCTGATTCTGCACCTATCAAAGTCAATGAGGACTTGTCATTAATTTCAGTGGCAGCAGGATCAGGCCCACAGCTCAAATGAAGCATGCAGTCCTACAAAGAAACATCTTCTTGATATTTTTGGGGCAGGACCTGACCTTGAGAGTGCTGAGGTGGAGTACACTGAAGTTGAAGTATCAACGCTTGATCCTCACAGAGGTAATAAACTGTCTGGCCTCTATGGTTATCTTCTGGGAGCAGCACTGGGCATGTTGCCACTCCCTGACACTGGTCTGATATTGGCACCTGTGAATGTAGGAGCAGGTTGTGCTTTGTGTGCGTGACAGTTTCATGCCAGTAGCGCTCCTTAATTCTAGACGATGCTGTGGCAACCATCCCACTGATCATTGTAGCCCTTCTTCCCCTGGGATCCTCTCATGCACTTGCCCTTCCCATCCACATGAGGTCTGTGCAGAGCAGGGCTCCCAGCTGGAGCTGGAGCTCTGAGCAGAAGGCTGCCTGCTGTGAATCTTCACGTTACAGAGTCCAAATTTGCTGAGAGCCACAGTGTAGGATAATGGAGAGAACAGAAAGCAGTGGAATTCCTCCTTTATAAAGGAACTGGTTGAAGGGTCAGAGCTGTAATTCACTTGTGATGAAAAAGAGAGACCTATGTAGATTTAGTCTCTCAGTCTGGAGAGGCCTGGAGATCATCCTGGATTTTGTGGCACATTAAACAGAGAAGTGAGAATACTGATGCCCAGATAACTGCAGGCTCCTACCTGTAGTTTGTGGCAACAGTAACCAGACCTCGTGGCATGAGCCTAAGATCCATGTCTCTGCAGCCTTGAAGGAGAAATATCCACTGAAATTTATTGTCAACACCCAAATGCCCACCTCAGTCATTTTATATCATCTAGAGAACTGTGATATCATTGTGCCCTGGTGTTGAAAGCTGGTAAATCTTTCAGAAATTTACAGAAAGTTTCAAGTAGCTAAGAGTGAATAAAGCCCATGAGAGACATTTATGCTATGCTCTAGCTTCTTTGCTTCATCTGAATGAGAAGTGGACTGAGGAAAAAATGGATAAATTTGCTTTTTCCTTGTAGGAAGGACCACTCACTATTTCAGAGACACACAACATGACTGTTTAGTTAGTAATACAGATGTTTGGGCAAAAATGTTCACTCTTCAAGCTTTGCAGCAAAGCTCTGCTGGAACAGCCAGTCCTATTCTTTCTCTGTTTTCATATTCATCACAGAGTTTTCCCTGTGTTACAAGCTTGCTATTTATCCACCTCTGCTAAATTCTGCACTGAGATACCGTAGTTGTTGTAGTCTTCTTCAGAACAGGGCTAATACTTAATTGTTCCAACTGTTTCCGGGCATGCACTACACAATACAATGGTGTAGAATGGTAAAGAAGTGCTAGTGCATGATTATTTCAATGAAAAGCCCTATTAAATGCAAGCTCAGCATCTCTAAAAATGGCTTTTTCATCCCATTCCTGATACATAACACCATTCCAGTATACCAGACTGAGTAATAAGAAAGTATCCATGCTATGTAGACTGAACCCCATTAAACTGCAAACTGCAAAATAACATTCAAAAGATAATGTGTAAATGAGATCAGATTATTTTAACTGAATGCTGTCTCGTGGTACAGACCTATGTATGACATGCAGAACATTAATTCATACTATGAGACTGAACTGTGCTTCAAGTATATTGAGATTTGATAGCTCCCTAATGTATTTCTTTTGTTATACCTGGGACTTGAATGAAGGCTTAGCAAATGCATGCTTTGGTTATGGAAATGGTAACTGCACTGCAAGTATTTTATCTGTTAATCTTTTAGAGCATCTTGAGGATGCTGCTTAAATGGAAGGAGTTGTATGAAACCAAGCTGCAAGATTAACTCTTTTAGCTCTGCACAACCTATCACAATGAGAACACAAGATTTATTCTTGGGAAAAGAAAAGCAAAATTTCTTCATATACCCCTGTAATAATCATGTGCACCCAGAAAAATAATTCAGCCGTAGGACTGCCACTGACACTTCTGCCCCGTTGATGTTATTGTACAAGTTTTGTTTCAAATCACAGTAGCCTTTTGGGTCTGCCTGTGAGTTAAGACCAGTCCTTCTTAGGGAATGTACCTTTCAAATGATCAGCTAGCTCCAAATCCTTATTGTACCTCTTTTGATTTCACCTATTTTCTGAATGAAGACAAAGTACCTCACACTTAACTTTTCCCTGGGCATGCGTATCTCATCTGGCGTGCTGCATGTAGGGTCTGATGCCTTCTGCCTTTTGAAGAACTCCAGATTTCTTTGCTCTCTCAAAACTAACTTCAGATTCATTTATCTTCCCAATCGTTTGTTCCTCCTGCCACTGTTGTCAATGTTCATCTCAGGGGCAGGAGAATCATGTTTTATGTATCGTGAAAAACTACTTCATGAAAACTGCAGTACCTAAGCTATAACAGTAGCTTTTACATCACTTTTGGAAATGGGGAATAATTGAACACCACCTCAAAACAAGTTTACATAATTGTAGAAGGATGAACACCTTGTCTTTGACAGTAAAGAACTACTTATATTTGAAAACAGTGCTTTCACCCTATTTTTCCAGCCGTGTCTGCACTAGCTGAGCATTTCTGCAATACTTTTAAACACAGTACAATGGTGAATAGGCTGGTGAACCAAGAACTTTGTACTGTGCTTCTGTGTGAGGAGCAAAAAACAGGGTCCATTACGGTGAGTGGTAAGCTTGCTAGAAGCAAATTTTCACTGCTTTATTTTACAACTGCCATGTGGCAATAACTTGATACCTAATTTTGAATGTTAATTCGATATTTAAAGAGGTCGTAATTCTACAGAATGATTAAATTGAACATTTATGGAGATCATATGTTTGACAAAAGTAAAAATAGCAAAAAGATGGCAAAGTGGTTTAGATCCTTTATTGTTCATCTCAGCAAGAACAACAGCCAGTGCTAAAGAAAGATCAGGAAATACTCTTAAAGTAAGAAGGGAGAAGCCACTAATCATGCCTGAGTAAGAACCTGCGTTGTCTTTTACTTTCATAGCTGGTTAGTTATCTGCAGGGTGGCAACATTATAAATTTAGTGGGAACAAAATGTCAAATAATCCAAGTAATTTCTCCTAGCACAGTTTTTTTTCAGTGCTGAGATGACTTTTGGAAGATTAACAAAGAAAATAACATGGGCAGGGGCATTATATCACAATTTAATGAAATGAGTCTGGGGAAAAAAAAAAAAGAAAGGCAAGCTGAGGAAATGCCTCCCAACAAATCTTTCCACAGAGTCAACAGGAATATATTTAGGACTGTAATCTTAAAAAAAAAAAAATAAAAAAAATGTTCCAAATGAAATAAGCTACCTCTCATTAAAATTCTGAGAAAATTACTTCTTGCTTCACTGGCAATTGAATTGATCATTCAAGCAACAGTCCATAAGCACAGAGAAATGCACTTCAAGATCTTCAGCCTGTTTCGCAAGGGAAGTTCGTGCCAAAACTGCAAGTTTGAAAGCTGTGATTAGGCACTCGCTGAAGTGTAACTCCTACTGTCGTTGAAATTAATAGCAGTTTTGCAACTCAATTGTGATCTGTTAGCTCCCAGTATTTAAAAGATGCTTAACAGAATTTAAAAAAAAATGAAAATAGCTTTGGGAAATCAGAATGTGGTGCCAGAGACACTCGGGTTCTTCAGAGCGATGCAGAACAGCAACAGTCCTGATTTTGATTCTGGCTGCAGACCAGTATGTCTGAGTTCTTCAAATGTTGGAGGTTTTTTTATACCTAAGTACAGAGTTCTGTATCCAGAAATGTGAATTTTCTTTCCAGTTTCTTTCAGAGAGGGAACAACCATTTTCTCTCGCGCTTTCTTTTTTTTTTTTTTTTTAAATTTTAACTAGAAAAATCTAACTTCTTGGTTTGTTGAACAGCTACAGAAATTGGAGGTAGAGTTCTGAGGTTTTCCAAGAGACTTCAGTTTAGGTGAAACGGATGAATGTTTCTAAAACACTTTGATATTCTTGAAGAGCAAGATCCTAGATCCTGCCTTCACAGGCCTTGATAACAAGTGAAGAAAGTGTTTCTAAATGCACAGAGTTCTGGAGCACTTTGCTTTACTATGGTTGCTCAGGGATTCTTAATCTACAACCATGCAAGAAATCAAGGAAATTGTTCTAATCTCCTACGAGTCAGAGCTGTGTTTACATTGACCATAGAGAAACCAAGTGGTTGCTATTTTCAGGCCTTTAGACAAGGCTCTGCCCCTGCCTGTAGTTTTGTATCAGAACTCTTGTGGATTAGTTTTCACAGATGTCAGACAGCAAAAGAAGGAAGAGCTCTTGCTTTTCATCTCATACAAGAGCAGAGGTTTTACAGGGGCTTATTTGTAAACATAAGGGTCTGAAAGGTGTGCATCTAAGACTAACACTGCATTTGTATCCCAGCTGTGTCCTTGGAGGTACAAATCTTCTGTCTGCTTTTTCTCCTTACTTTGTATCTTTTCACAAGCCTTCTCAGCCTTCTCTCCTGCTATGTCCACCTGACCTCAGTGCACTAACAGAAGAGCCTGCCATGCTGAGGAACTGGGAGAACTTTCCCAGATAGTACCTAGATAGAAGCCATGCAGTTCGAAATCTGCAAATATTCTTCTGATACATTTCACAAAGCACAGCAAATTAGATCATTTTTGTGCCCGTAAGATTTAATCAGGCTAGTTGCCAAAAGGTGGTGTAGTTAATCTTCCAAATGATAGATCTCCTCAGGTCTAGGATCCCCAAGTCCTTACAACAAACTGAAGAAGCTCTTCAAAGTGATCTAGAGAAACACTTCCCTAGCAGTAGATATCTCTGTAAAATTCAAGTAGTATTAAGTTGAGGAGATTATTAGAATGTTAAAGTCAAATTTAGAAAGGGAAGCCTATTTTCATCATCATTTTTATATAGAGGGAGAGACATTTCTCTCTCGGAACCTTACAGTCTGGGTCTGGGGGAGGGGGTGTAGTTGCTTTTTCGTACAGATTCCACAGGCTCGTTGCTGCTTATGTAAATACTTCCTCTGAAAGTAAAACAGTGTGTTCTGTTTGTTTAAGGAGCTTTTCATAAGGCAAACAAAACAAAACAAAAAAAAGGAAAAAAAGGAAAAAAAAATTGATTCTGTGCCAATACATTTTCCAGCTCCTGTACAGAAGGGGACTGAAACAGTTTATAGTGAAATCAGAAAAGCTAATAATGGTAAGTAAGCTAGTGAAAAATTAAACACATAAAGGGAGCACTTGTATAGAGATTAGGCATAAGTTTGTGACTAAATAGTTCAGAAGCTAAATGCCGTAAAAAGACATCCAAGTCACATTGGAACATACTGAAGGGCAGCTACGAAATCTCAGGTGTTGATAAATTGTGTAACACCTTCATGGCTTCTCACAAACCAGTGATATTTAATGCAGTGAGGTAAATACTTGCAACATCTACTTCATCAGCCCATTTACACTGTATCTGCCAAACAGTTTGGCCATACAGCTGGCTCTGAGTCTGAACACGCCCTGTTAGGGATTAGGATGCTGTGTTGTGTTATCTCCTACTGCTCATAAAAGTGCTTTTCCTCTTAGTCGAGCATGTTTGCCATGTGTTATAAAATACTACACAGGTTTTGGGTAGAACCCCAGGAAATATCTATACAGCCTCCAACAACAAATTCTAAACAACTTGAAAGCAATATGAACACTTCAGTAGGGTGGCTTGTTTGTTTTAAGCACTGTAAAAAATCGTCTCGGATTGTATGTGCCAGCCACTCTACCCTTCCACCTCCCATAACACAGGCTTTTGTATGCAGGCATTAGCAGTTTACTGGCAATTACTGTCTATAAATGTTCTGGCAGTAATGAGTGCAGAGACAGTAGGTCAAAAGCATTTTTTCGTGATTTGTCTTAAGACTAAATCAGAAAAGATTTCCTTTCCTCTCTTTGTGTTAGGAAATGTAGGTTTGTAATTATTAGGGTTGTAAACTGTTCAGATTTTGTTCCCCATCCATGTTACCAGCTGGGTTTGTTGTGTGCCATTTTTAATTTTTGATCATTGTGGTTTAATTTGCTATTTTTCTATCACATAAGGGATTTCCTGCCTGCCCTGACAGTATTCTGTGTCTAGGGAATCTTTCACATGAGGGTCTCCAAGTACCTTAGAAAACATTGCTTAACTTTCCCTTGTGAAGACTTACAAGGCAATTTTAATCTCCATTTTACAGCTGAATAAACAGAGAGATTAGGTCATTTGTTTAAGGCAATGTGTTTAGAGAGTGACAACACTGGGAACAGAATTTCAGAATCCTGACTCCTGGCTTGGTGCTAAGCCTATATGATGTACTCATTTTCCACAGCCCTGCGGTGAAAAGTAGTGTCGGTTATGCTAGAGAAAAGGGCTAGCACTTCATGTAGGATCACCTGGCAGCTTCATGAGGAAAAAACAGCTCATTTCAGGGCTGAACCCAAAGGCCATTAATGTTCTGGAATGTTTTCCAGTGAATTAGACCTGTAACAAGCTGCAGAAGCTGACAGCATAACCCCTAGCTTGCTTTTTGCCAAGGTGTGAAGCTGATTATTACACCTTTCACCATTCCTGGTTTTGACATAACGGAAAATGTTATCAACTAGAAGGATGTTTTGTGAGTTGTGGTGTAAACTCCAGGTTGGTATAGCAGAGCTGTAATTTAAAGCACTTATAAGGTTGTACTTGCCAGAAATTGGGAACTTTAATAAAATGAGTTATTATTGAAAGACTGAGCTGAATTAGCCCACTGATATGCAAATGCCCCTTAATCCTGCAGTCCACCTGCTATTTTATGCATAACATTCTACAGTTTCAGTTATTCTGGGAAACATAGGAACAGTTTATTGTTTCAATCGCGTCTGTTTTTCCTGACTGATACACAGGAAAAGTGTTTCAATTAGATAAGCAGTGCATCACACAGCTCTGCAGTTGCTTTGGGTAGCTACATTACAGTCTATTTCAATGTAACATTTACTTTAATTTTTGATAGGCTGTGTAATTGCAAGGTGCCAAAGTATAAATGCAGTGGAGGATCCCTAGGAAACAGATCCATCTTCCTAAGTACTGTAATAGATAGCAGTATAAGTGTATTAAAGGCCAACTGTGAAAGCTGTTGAGCATTACTAGTGGGTGCAGAAGATGGTTTACCATTAAGATCTTCACTATGTTTAAATATTCTTTGAGATTTTTGAACAAATGCCCAAGAGTACAATCCACTTCAGGAACTTAATGGTTCAGACAAATGTGACCTCTGGGGAAATGACGTGAATTTTGGAATTGGTGTCAGCCACACAGTTTGACAGCTTTAACACCTAAGATCTGTCTATTCTATTATTATTATTTGTAGGTAATTTTTGTGGTTTGGGTTTAATTAGAACCGAGTGCTTCATAAACAATTGTCTCTTTTCAAGGAGTTGCCTGTGCATTCCAGAAATTGCGTCCAGTAGAGAGGAAGCTGAAGAGTTGTCAGTAGTTGTTATGTCTGATGCAATTCTTTGTGACTGAGCTAAAACATTTTTCCTCTTCATCTTTCTGATGGCTCTTGATGCTGTCCCCCGTAAGGCAGATGCCATGTCAGTAACCAACTTCTTTGTATTTTGAGTTCTGCATCTATCTATTGCTTGTCCTTATTCCAGATCATGAATCCATAGTGCAGAGAATGCTCTGACCTTTCCCAAGCCCCAGGCCTTTGGCAGTGGGCTGAGCATCTGCTATTATTCCTTTTTATTTTCCTGGTATTGGGTATGTTATCTCCTGTTACTATCATTTTAGTGTCTCCATCACAGTATGGTAAGACTTCCCATCCTCTCTGCTGTGCTGCTTTCCTTATTCTGAGCACCAGGCCTAAAGAGGTGTTACATTAAACATCAACAGGAACAAACTCTCAAATGCACATTTCGAATCCCAGAAGACCTGCACGTGGTTACCTACAGTTAACCTGTGAGCAGAAGGAAAAGCAGGTCATTTGTGACATTCAAGTGTAGTCAGCTGTATTTGGATTAAAAGACAAATAATAGTACTGCAGATAGAGAATGTCATCTCTCTAGCTGGATGCTAGATTTCCTCTGATACAATGAGAGGTGTAAGGAGGATACTGGTCCCTAGCATTGTCTCTGGAAGTAACTCAAAGAGATGAAGGTGTCCTTGTGTTGTTATTGGGAGGTTAGTTTAATTCGGAGAAAGAAGATTTAGTGTTGAGGAAGTTCACCCAGGTATTGATTTAAAGCCTCTTCTAGAGCAATAGGCTGTTAACTCAGTATTTCACAGGAAATAACTAAAGCTTTAAGCCTCAACTTTAAATCAAATCCTTACATCCAAATGGCAGTTTAGGGAATGGTCATAACTAGTACCAGCTGGGTCGATAACATCTTTGTCTGAAAGTCCTTCACACCTATCACTAATTTCCTTAAAATACTGCTTTCTCTGGTTGCTCTGTGTAAAGGTCAAAGTATGTTGGGAATATACAGGAATATCCAGCCCAGTCCCAGAGCAGTTGCTTTTTGCTCAGAAAGAACTGAGACAGTCTGAAACGTAAGCAAAACAGGCTATTGTCTAAATCAACAGACTGCCAAGAATGATAAAATGACTGTGACCCTGCTGCCTACTTTGCCTGTGCTGGAGTCCCACTAGGCTAGGCTGGCAGCTGATGGTCTTCCTGAGGAAGGGGTCAGGATGTGTCAGATAAGTTCAGCTGGGTGGGTGGGTGGAGGCTCTTTTAGTTGCACGATTTACTTCAATCACACCTTTCACCCCCACAAGAGGCAGCATAGGGGCAGGAAGTCCAAGCATCTCCATACTGGTTCTTTATCTCAGCTCAACCTCTCCCCTCAACATTGATCCCAGTTCTTGGGACACCACAGTTCTGTTCGTATTGCTGGGAAGACTAGAGCCAACTCCAGGCCACACATTTCCTTACATTTTTCAGGACACTTCTTGTGGAAGAAAATGTGTTAGTACACTCTTGCTCCTACAGTGATCTTTGCCTTTGCTCCGTGTCAGATCCGAAGCTCACAGGAGCCGGTGGCAGGCTTTGCACTGATCTTGATGTGCACTGAATTGGACTGCTGGTGGCTTATTGCAAGGTAGCTATTCCTAGTTGCTTTTTAGGAAAATGGAAACCTAGTGAACAATATGCAGAGCTAGCCTTTATGCTGCTAAGTCTGGAAAATGAACGGGTCACTTGCAAGCAACTGCAGTGGCGAGACAGGAAATTCTAAGAATCCTATTGCAACCAACAATGTACTGTGGAAAAAAAAAATAGATCCCTGTGGAAAGAGGCATGAGAAATCCCCGTTGCATTCAGTGGTTTGGAACAAACTATTAGAAATCAGTTCTAGCAGTCAGGAAATCTGCTCAAATACTTTCCTGCTACTGGGCCTCAGGCTTAACACCTCTGTACTTAGCCCGAATTTCCCACTGAACGCCTCTTCCAGCACAAAGAAAACTCACAGGGTCTGGGCATTCGTTGTTATTCAAAATTCAGACCTTATGAGCACGTGCTAGTTGCATGCAGAAATCATGCAGATAACCCTCCCCTTCTCCAAACTAGAAGTGGTTTGGATATTTAGTTTCAAGATATATTCTAGACCAAAGCCTGGATCTCTTAGACACTGATTCCAGAGCCAAATGCTTACAATAGCTGTAGCCAAATATTCATCAAAGCCAGATGGTTTCAGAAAGGCACAAATATGCAGGGAGCTTCTGACCCTGCTTGAACCTAAAACACAAAGCTGAATTGCGTGCATGCTCCTGCATAAGATCTGTTCCCAAGCTGTCTGCCAAGGTTCTCTGTTTAGAAGCTACTGCTCCAGTAAAAGGCTTGGCAGAATGTACTGTGTGTCTGCCCGTCAGCATCTTCAGTTGATAATCCAGCATTTTAGCTTCCAGCAGTGTTGGAGATGGGTTTGAGATGGATTATAAATTGCAGCTGGTTAGGAATGTATTCTCTTCTCCATAGCCTCTAGCAACCAGAAAGGGCAGAGCAGGTAGGGATGGCAGTGTCTTAAATTCCTGACATTAATGTATTCCTTTGTAAAAAATGTGTTCTTTGTATTTAAAACTCCATCAACTAAAAGTAATAGCAAGTTGAAATCCATCAGAAATCCCTAAGAACACCTACCTTTATTAGACTTGGGAATCTCTTAGAAATCACCAGCACCAGACCGTCAGCTCTGAATCCTTTCACAAAATGTGCTATGGAATCTTGACCAATTTTTCTGTGTATGACTAGAATCCTACATAGCTCATTTCACTGTTTTTGTTAGCAAGGAAAAGCCAGGTGTCATTTGAAAATCTTTCTGTTCTCTTTCAGCACAGTAAAATCAGTGTGTTTCAAGTAAAAAACACTTTATATTTTTAACAGGAATGAAATAAAAAGGCTGTGAAAAGATTGACATAGCAAAGAATCAGCAAAAGCACCATATCATCGTGCTTTCTTTAGAAGCTACATGCTGGCTTACCTGACTGGTACCTTTTAGAAATCATGTAGCCTCCCAGCAGCACTTTCAAAGGACACAGCTGATGACATTCTCCTGGCAGAGATGTGATACTTAGCTAGAAAGCCACACTATTCTGAATCTGGGTGACAGATAACAAGGAGGCGGGATATCTGTTATTGTGACCTAGTAGCTTTGGGGTAGCAAACATCCCGTTGTTTGAAGTTTGGAATTTATACAAAATTTCTCATTTCCTCCTTCCTGTAAGCACAATACCCTGTGACAGAGGGCTAAGCGACAGCTCGTTAATACCTCACTTCATAAACCTTAGTTATAGTTTTCTCCACTTAAAGTCAAGCTTTGATGTAGCACTGGGTCAGCAGTGGTGGTTTTTTTCACTTCTGTCAGCTTTCAGGACACAGAAAGCTTTTACATGTTTCCCATGTAACTTCCCCCCCCCTCCCCTTATCAAACTGGCTAAACATGTAGGGATCAAATTCGCCAAACATCAAGATCAATTTTATGCTGAAATGAAGTTTATGAAGAGGTATAAGGTCCTGTAGTCACTTCAGTTTTTACTCCTTTTCCTAGGCTAAAAATTCTGAGTAGAACTGTCTTTGAGAAAATTCATAGTGTTAAAATTAATCCTAAAATCTAATTTTAAAAGTTGACTGATCCTAAATGGAAAAAGAGTCTGCTGGTTCTCAGGCTTTCACTGGGAACAAGCATCTTTTTATTAATAAAATTTCAGGTGTCTTTGCAGGATCTTATTTGGCTCTGAAAGACGTATCCTGTACTGAATTTCTGCAGTATGTTATTTTCCTGGCAAGGAGCTGGAATAGGAAGTATAATGCTCATGAGAACTTGCCTCTTAAAGGAAGGGTCTTTTTTGTCCAGTAACAGCTTGTGCTCTCAGTAGAGACTTCTGCTCTAAACCATAATCAGGAAAGCTGTCAAATGTTAATGGTTCAACATGGTCTTTGAAATGTCTGGTCCCACCTGCATGCTTGAATTAAGGTAGTGTTTGGATGCTTCTTAGGAGCAGAGCTTGAACCTCAGCTGAAGGTAGCAATTTTACATCTTCGCAAGATGAGCAAAAACTGTTAGATTAACATAAAAGTCAATTTTCTGGAACATAGAACTGATCACTCTGCAATGTGCTGTTTCATAATTTATAAATTGTCTTTTATTTTGCAGACTCTGTGGAAAACAGGCATTCTGTAAGTATATATTTTATGCAAGCAGTTAAATCTAGGGAAATTGGATTGAGATCGTTGTGTGTTCAGTGAGATAGTGTTCCAGTGTTGCTATGTTTTGTTTATTCATTGTTCAGGACATTTACTGGGCAGCTACTGGGCCATCCCTTCACATTTATTCTTACTTACAGGCTATAAGTACTATGTTTATAGAATGGTCAGCTTTAAAGGTCCACGGAACTGACGGGTATTTGGTAGTGCTGGTACAGGAGGAAGATGACAAATAACGATCTTCCAAGAATTTGTGTTGAACACCTGCACAGCTTTGGATATGTGCCACAAAAATTCCTGCTGACAGAATGGCAGAAGGTTGGGGATAGTTGCTGCTTGCTTCAGGTTCCCGATGGACCTGAGGCATTCAAGATTTGCATGTGAAAATCTGCTAAGATGGTTAATGTATCACTGGGGACAGAGCTGTTTTTCCAGTCCCATCTGTAACATCTGTAGGGTGTTTAGTGCCAGCGAATCACCTCGGGCTGTGCCCACTCACATGCACATGCACACATTCTGTGATTGGAATAGTCAGAGAAGTGAAGTTCTTCCTAAGATGAGAAATGAAGAGTTAAACTAAGGAGGTATGGCTGGTCACCTGAACGCGCAGAAGACACTTTATTCCCCAACTGTCACTGTTTGCTTCTAGGATCATTTTAATCCACTGCTATAGCAAGTGGGATGACTCTGAGAGCTGGTGGTGAAAATTGAGACCTTGTAAGAGATTTTAAAGGCAAACACCTCAGAGTACTTAGCTATGTCACAGTTATGATGCCCTAACCAAGAGGTGAGAATAACACCATCCATGTATGGAGGATCTCAGCTAAACAGTTTTGTGAAGGTTCTGTAGGTAGTGAACAGCTTTATAGGGCTAGGAAGCCAGTGAAAAAATACTGATTTTTAAAAAAAAAAAAAAAAAAGAAAGAAAATCTGGAATGAACTGTTATTCTGCTCTCAAGATACCTAACAGGCAGGGAACTTAATTTCAGGAATACTTCAAACCATGCAGGCTGCATGTTTTTTGCCATCCACTTTGTGACTTGGGAACTTGTACTTAAAAAGAGAGAGAGAGACACACACACACTCATAAATAAGAATCACAATAGCACAGTCTACGTCAGCTTATGGCATCCATTTGAGTTTTAAGAGGATCCATCAGCACTCACATCCCCATGGGATAAAAAAGCAGCCCATTGTATTATTTACAGACACTGGCAGTGCACTGAAGGTCACAGATTGTGTTACAATAAACAGACATATATTAACAGGCCAATAGGGTTTATAATATCATTGTCTCTCTTAGTTTAAAGGTTTGTTTTTATTCTTTGCTCTCAATTTTCTAAAAATAAGTTGAGCTGAGCCCTCCTCTGGGTTACACCAGACATTCCTTGGAGAGTCATGCAGAAGAAAGTTTGTCCCTGTCCGACACAAAAGGAGAGATGGTCAAGAGTGGCTGTGATAGACATCTGGTGTAAGCTCAGGGAGGAGTTTTTGTCTCCCTCCCTTGCCCCTTACATAATTTATAGTGGACACTAGATGGAAGACTAAAGTTTTATGAAGACTTTTTTGTTTTCTTTCCCTGTGGCCAAAAGTGAGTAAAAAATCTCCATGGAAATATACTGAGACTGCTTCAGTGAAAATACACTGACTATCCCTCGTAAATCACTTTCAGCATAATTAATTGGGCTATTAAATCTTGCTAACCAGACAATCTAATAAGAAATGTTAGATTCAAGGGAGAAAATTGTCAGCTGAGGACATTGTTTTCTTTATGCTGTCTGCACAAACTCCTGTTAACAGTAGGAGAGTACTAAAACTAGTTACTCCATAAAACTAACTCCATTTTCAGAAACACCTCAAAGAAAAGTCAGCTTTATAACAGCTTTGCACATCTTACTTGAGCTTCCCTAGAGGTAGCCTTACTTGGTGCATGTCTGTGACACTGTTCCCTCCCTAGATACCATTCATGTACTTAACATAGTAGCTGCTCCTTTTTTTTGAATTATTAGTGCTTTAAAGGACATGGCAAGAAAACAGATCCCCATCTTCTGCTTCTTAAATTCCCACTTCTCAGTGAAGCCTGTAACAAAAAGCAGCACCATCCCTCTTTTTAACTCTTCAGATAAGTGACCTAAAGTTGGACTGGACAGATAATTATTTTTTTAAATAGGTTTTTCCATCCCCCTCTCTTTGCCTCACAGCACTTTTCAGGCAACACAAATGAGTACAGAAGAGGCAGGGAGCTACTGAGGTGCTTTCTGTCATTATTTTCCTGCAACCTTTTTTTTTTTTCTGTAGCTCATTTTCACGCAGTACTTAACTGTGATGTACCTCAGAAGTTTGGTCCAAATGAGGACTTGTTGATCCTACTCATGAAAAGGAAAATGCTCCTTATAAAGTGATCAAGAGGTTTTAACTTCCTCCCCAGCTGTTCTGATTCTTTATCGCCAAATGAAGTATTTGACTCAGAGGTGAAGTTGCTTTTGATCTGCTACTCCTTTAATTTGTGAGTGAAAGGAGGCCTTCAGGAGCTGGCCTGGTCAGCTGGCATCTTAATCCCATGAAATGCCAGATGGATTAGTTAGCTGTAGTGACCTGTCAAAAAACTTGTAGAATTTGATGCTGTTTAGGAAGTGATAGGTATTCCAGAAGAGTGGGACAAAGGATGCTACAGCAGAGAGAGTAGTGTTTTGCTAGGAGCTATGTTTTCAGAGACATGCAACTTTTTCATTTCGGTAAGGGTGGTGGAGACCTAACATCAGATCCTGCTGTCCTTTTCCTTCTCTAAGTTCAGTTAACAATGTGGGTTTCATTCCTCAGACAAACTCTGTTAACTTATTCAGTTCTACATTGATCTTCCAGAAGTCACAGGCAAAACAGAGTACTGCACTGTGGAAAAGAAAGATGGAGCAATTTTTTTTAAGGAGGGCTAGCCCTGCTCTTGTGCATTTGCCCCTACGATGTTTCTATCAGAATAAATATAATCCAGCATGGAAATGTAGGAACTTTGCTTCATCTTCCCTGAAAGGCCATTACAAAATTAAGCTTGGGGCTTTGGTAAACACTGTGTACTGACAGTAAGCTTTGTGTTACACGGAGGCATTGGAAGTGTTTGTATTATGTCAAGAAAGGTGGTGTGTTAGAAAAACAATCTGTTAAAGTTTGAATTATTTGAATTGTATAAAGGCTGAGTTGCAGTACAGCCTCTGACTGATTTCCAGAGTACCTTGAACCTGAATGCCTTGGACTCATATGTCATTTAGAACCGAACCGAACGTTTTGGGTTTGCTTCCCTCTTTCTCCTCTGTTTCAGAAATGTGTATCTTAAATGCCATCCATAGGAAGTATTTGCAAAAGAAATGAATTACTTGGAGAGGAACTGGGAGGAGGTTTCCTTCCTGAAATCAGAGCTGGCAATCTTTCTAAGTTATTTAATGGTCCCAGTTTCTGAAAACATATTGAAGGAAATATCTTAACAATGAGATAGCCACTTCGCCAAATGGTAATTGGTATTGTGTCAAATTTACCTCAGCGGTACATTCTGAATTCCTATCTTCTCCTCCCCTATTACCTCTTAGATGTGTGTGTGTGTTTGTTTGTTTGTTTGATTCTGGCTTAGAGGTACATGAAGACTGGCAGCCTCCGTTAGGACATAGTGTACTTTTAGCTGCCTATTTGTTCAACCTCGGAATGTACCCTCTGAGATAGAAAACTGTACAATTTGAATGTATTCAGAGAAATTTCTGGGTTGTTTTCAGCTACTTTCTCATTTTACTGAAGTAATCCCCAAACTATTTTGCAGATTCTTAGGGGTAAAGGAATTGTTTCACACAGCCAGCACAACAGCCCATTCCAAAGGGAGACCTGGCATGTAGTTGACCTATGCATGGTAACATGGCATAAGTTTCAGACAGGAAATGAAGATGAAGGATATGTCCATTTAAACTGGGGGGAGGGGGATTCAGGCAGTCAGGATATGAAGAACAAGGTGATACTCTGAAATAAACACTGAATTATAAACCAGGAATTCCTGCCTCTGACTCATGGGGCAAATCCTTTGGGGGTAAGTCCACAAAAGGAATTAGGCGCCTTGATGCTGACAGGCTAACGGTGAGGTTAGAGGCCACCATGTACTCTTAGCAGGTATTTATTAGGAGGAAAACTTGCTTTGGCAACTGATGTCAGGAAAAGACTTGACAGTTGTGAATCCTCAGTGGACAGAATTTTTTTCTGTCATATAATGTAAAGACAATGAAGTTTGGTATCTCTCTTTGCCCTTTCCCATTGGCTGTGTGTGCAGAGGACTCCTCTCCCTGCACTCTGCCTTTCGTGGTTCTCAACGCCAGGTTCCTGTGTCCATGCTGTGTACTCATGACAACCTATTCAGAGGAGCAGGCTCTTATAGAAACATGGTCTCTGAAGGTTCAAAGCTGCATTGCTTGCTGTTGAGATACCGAAGCCCTTCTTAGGAAACAGTTTTGTGGGACTGAAGATGGGGGCCTAGTTGTGGCAGAGGAGCATTTACTAGTAAATAAGGGATCTGACTTTCAGATTTGTTGAGTGCCAGCAGTTCCCTTAAGAATGCAACTTTTATCAGTAAGCTCCAAGTTGCAGATGTTGGTGATTAACAGTGTTGCAGTCTGGCCTGTAATTGTTAACCTAAATCTCCCACTGTCTTATTTCCTTTTTAATCTGATGAAGATCTCTCCAGGGAACTCTTGAGTATTTCTTAGCTGATTGTACAGTGCTCTACAGAATATGTTACTATATTTAAAGTTTTGTATTGATCAAAAAGGACAGGAGAGTGTAAGGGGGCATTTATACTTATACCTCTTTTTTTTCTGTTTTTGGTCTTGTTGCCAACAGAGAATACAAGTGCATCCTGATGCTACTTAGAATAGCCATCTCAAAGACCAGCTGGGAGAAGAAAACAAGACAAGATGGAAGATGTTGCAAATGTTTCAAAAGCTCTGCAGCACTTATTTATGAGTTTGCCAGGCTCTTCTTTTCAACGTTTATTTCCTTATGGGGAACAACAGAGTTGTTCCTAAAGCATTTAATGGAAAAAATTACAAATAAAAATTCTCATAGGAAAGTGGCTCTAGAAACCACTGACCTAGGTTCTCATCTTTAATTTCTTCCGCTAATGCAGTTTTGTCTTTCTAGCCTCCAATTCGTCATGCTCTGAGGAAATAAAAGGGGAAGCTACAGCTGAGAAAGTACATTTCTACAGTGCAGTAACTACTGTGATGCCAGTAGGATGTAGAAATATCTAAGGTTGCTTTAAACTAGCTAACTTGGTGATCAGTAACACTCTGCTGTGGCAGAACAGAGCTCAGCACAGCTTGGCCAACCGTGTATGTACTTGGATATGATCTTGCAGCTTGTGCTGAAACCCCTGTGCCGCAGCAGCTGGACTGCTACCAGTCTTGGAGCCAGGTAATTTATAGCTCACTTGGATGCTACACTGCAACGAGAGCCTAACAGAAAAGCAAGCTCTGGGCTCTCTAAAAACTTGAAAAACTGTTCAGAAATTCAGTACTTTGCCAAGTGCTTCTATTAGTCTTTATACTTTCCTAAATTGCTTTTCCCCTTTGAAAGTTCCGATGCTTGTTGGTTAGTTTGGTGTGATGGCTCTTCAAGGAATGGTTGCCCATCACAGTTATTTTGGATGATGCAAAATATAGGTCTTGAGTGGGTGGATATACTGCACCCAGGTCAGCGAGTTTGTACCTGCAAATCCTTTATGTATAGCCCTTATTCCTTTGATTTTAAGAGAAATCTGAAGTCATACTTGTGTCCAGCTTGTCCAGTATGGAACTCCATACCTATCCCTTTTCTCTATAATACTATAAAACACTAACATGGATCCAGTTTGGACCTGGATCTAATCTTTGCAGCCCATGTTTATCTCAGTTGCGTTAGTTTACAGAAAGAATGCAAAACCAAACAGAGAAAGTACTGTGTCCCTGCCCCCTCAACCAGCCAGTCTTTGACACTGCAATTGCTTCCCTTTCCTTACTGCAGAATAAATTACTACAAGATCTGGGCCACAGGTAAGAAGGTTCTCATTTTAATTAGAAAATAGTGGAAGAGGACATGGATTTGTATATAGATATATAGTAACTGCTTTAAGTGTTGCATTAAAGGCGCAAAAAAAGCAAGAAATACAAAAGGGTTTTATATCCTTATTCCAAACATTTAAATTTTCAAGCTCCAGTTACTGGCTAATATTTCTAATTTATTGTTCCCTATGCAAATGTTGTTTTTATCATAAGCCTTTCACAAATGACTGACTTTATAGCACTCTTCTGTTGACAAATGTTCTAGCATCCCGTGAGTGTCCATGCAAATGTGTTAGTATAAGAAATGTGAAAAGGTATTTTAATAAAGAAAACTCTGAACTGAACTTTGCCCTGGATCTTGCATGTTCATATTGGTGACGACTTGCAAATTAATGCCTGGACAATTTTTTTATTAGTGATAAGCCATATAGATACATTGTGTGCACTTACATATGTAAGAGGTCATCTCTGCAGCAAGTGATTCCAGGCACTTGGATCTGGTGTCAGGGACCAGTTTAGCAGCAGTTAAATGCACTAAATTGGCTTAAGAGTTGAGCAGGGGAGTGCTCACAATTCACATAACTCCTTTCCTAAATTCCAAAGATAAAAGGCCCTCCACAAACCTTTCCACAGCCCCTGGCACAGCCCAGGAAAGCCCTGGTTTCTGGGAAGCCTGAGAATGTCACCTGGGTGTGATGGAGCAGCAGTGGGACAATTCACTGATCTGTTTCAGCTTGTCTCTGGGTTGGAATAATCCTTAACTATTTTGGATTTACTCTGTAATAAAAGTTGTTTGCCCTACTGAAGCATATCTAATCTGTCCCCTTCCTAGAGTGCTATGGACTGCTTTGAGTACTTCTGTTTTGTCTTACAGATACACCAAAATTATTTAAAAATATGAGACATTAGATCAGCAGCCATCTCCAGTGAAGATAAGGTAAATGTGCCCATAACCAGCTACACCAGGAGTCCAAATGTCCTGTTATGAGCACGTCTTCTGGATGCCAAACAAGCGACATGGTCCCGTTGGAAACATTCAAGAAGTAAATCTTGGATTTGTTACTGAAACACATTAAAGCTCAGATTAGAGCTCAAACAATATGTTACTGAAAAACAAACCATTTCAGATTTCTGTGTTGCCACCAAATTGAGCTCAGCAAATATAAAATGTGTATCTAATTATTTACTTTTTGAGCAGACAGAAGGGAGGGAACACCCCGGGGTCCTTTGTGCACACCTTATCTGCACAGTTCCACTGCCAGCCCACACCCAATAGTGCAGATAGCATTGAGTGTGTCCAGAAAGAGCCTTACCCATCCCACTGCCTTGCTTGGGTAACCTTGTAATATTTTTTTCTATTGCAGAGCACAGGCTTTGGGGATGAGATGCAGAAATGCTTTAAATCAACAGACTTCTTCCTTGCTACTGGTTTTCTGTTTGTTTGGGTTTGTTTTTTTTTTTAATTTCTAGCAAATTATCAGGAGCTTTTCTTGTTTAATGTAAATAGATTTCTGTGCGCCCTTTCGTGGAGAAATCAGTGCTGATGTGCTGTCTGGTTCGTGCTGGAAACTCCCTGAGAGGACCACGGCGTGCCCAGCCACTCCCGCGTCCCCTGTGCCCGGGGAGGGGCCCTTGGCCCGGGGCCGAGCTCGGCCCCTTTCCTCTGCCGTCCGCTCGCTGCTCGGGCCGGCGGCCCCCGGGAGCCTCGGGCCCTGGTCCGCTGCTGACCCCTGGTGGCAAGAGACCCGCAGGGCGAGCGGGGTGACCACGGGTCCTCCTGGCCTCGGGGCGCTCCCTGCCTGCGGGAGGGCAGGCGGTGCGGGCAGGGGGGCGTGCACGGTGCGGGCAGCGGGGAGCAGGGTACAGGGAGCAGGGTGCGGGCAGGGGGGGAGCAGGGTGCGGGCAGCAGGGTGCAGGGAACAGGGTGCGGGCAGGGGGGGAGCAGGGTGCAGGGAGCATTGTGCGGGCAGGGAGGGGAGCAGGATGCGGGCAGGGCAGCCGCAGGTCCGGCCCTGCTGTCTGGGACACGTACTATCCTTTTGGCGTGTGCATGCATAGAGTAAACTGAGACGGATGGCTTTTATTCCTGCAGCGGTATATGATCTTTTCACCTGGACCTCTGCCAGTCGTGAAGATCAGGTTTCAAAATGCAATGTAAACCAGCAGCCATCAGTTCCTTCTCTCTGGTGTAGGTTAGTGAATTGTTGATAAATGCTGGAACACTACTTCTGGTCAGGGCAAATATCCTGTTCATCAGTGGGTGAATAAACCCCAAAGTTTATTTACTTTTCGGGGGTGTTATGTGCTTGTTCTAACCGCTTCTTTGTGAGCTTAGTTCAGTTTGAGTTCTTAATGTTGCAATTCATCATTAAGGGCTCTTGCATCATAAGCCCCCAGCTTTTGGGGGCAGGGGAAGTAATGCGGTCAGACTGGCTACAGCCCTTCTGTTGTGAGGGTAGGGATAGGTACAGGGAAAAGAAACAAAGTCTGAGAAAAACAGAGATATCAAATAAAAAAAACCAACCCCAAAATGCAACAATTAAAGTAGAAATCAAATTGACAATAATAAAGTATCAGTACAGATTTAAAGTGCTAGCACATTTTGTTATTTAGAATTTCAAGGTCTTTCTGAATAGACTGGTGAAAGCAGAATAAACATCACTTTTAGTTGTTATTAGGAGGTAACATGCAAGTTGTCATCTATAAAGAATCACAAACAACTGGTCTTATTATCTTCATGCTTTGAAATGCTCCACTCTAAATTGCAGGTGCTCCCATTAAAGACGGCTTAGACAGTCTCACAATCATGAGAATGTGGCTTGCATGGGAAGCTTCAATTAAATGTAAGCATTTATGTTTATACAGATAATTTGTTTTCTCACCAGCCACAGACATGCTGAGTGGAAAGGCTGAAAAAATTCTCACCATTGCAGGAAATAATCATTGTAGTTAAGTTTTAATAGCAGAAGAAATCGCAGTTTCCTCAGGGAGGGAGTCACCTGCAATGTCTGATGACAAACAGAGTATCAGCATGAAACTGAAATAAAAGATTTAGCACAAATCAGCAAAGGTCTAGGCAGCCACTGCAAAGGCACTCGGAACATGCCTCGATTGGCCTGGGATCTGCAGTAGCACTGAACTGTGTGTGAAGCTGTAATGGTGACTGTGAGAAATGGTCTTCACACAGGACCCTGGATCTGAGCACATTCCCGAGGTTAAGAGGAATTCAGATCCCAAAAGGTATTATTTGAGGAGTAATTCCACAAGTAAACTATTATTTACAGTAAATATAGAATCTGGCTCTGAAATTAGTAGATTAGTAATATATTCCTCACAGGAATCTTGACCTCGAATGTATAAGGAGTGCAAGATATAATCAGGGCCTCCTTTTGGGCAATGAAAATGCAACAGTTTTTTCACTGAACAAAACCAGAAGTGACCAGTATGACAGTTCACTGTCCTCTGGTTACTGCCCTTATTTTTCTGTAGTTGTCTTTTTGTTCTAATGTTTTACGTGGGAGTTAAAAGGAGATCTCAGAATGAGGGCTTATTACAGTAAAGTGAGTGAAAAGAAAATGAAAGGAAAAACAGAGAGGGGTTAGCAGGGCTGGGGGAGAGAACTCCCCCAGACCGTGGAAGGTTAGGAAAGGAACAACTCATCAGTCCAGTCACCTTAGCAGCTCCCTGCTTCCTGGTGTTGGCCACGCTTTGGGGAACGTGCTGCGGCAGAATCAGTGCCGTGGAGGTGGCTTGTCCCGAACGTTAATGTGTTTATGGTAGTGGTGTGACTGTTAGAGGTAGAGAATATGCCTGTCAATAAAAAGCACGTTTGCAGGTAACAGCACCACTGATCTGAGAAGACAATAGGTTCATTTCAAGAGCTGCTGTCAGTGGGTGAGTCCTGTACAGGGACATGTCGTCAGGAGGCCCTGAGGATCCTGTCTGATGCACAGCTGCTTCAGCAGACTGGGATTGACACTGGGAGTGGGTGTCTTCAAAAGAAAACATCATATTACGCTGTTATTTAGCTGGCATACTCCAAGCCCTGCTCAGAGCTTGCAGAGGAACTGTGACTGCTGAAATGGTCTGTTTCCACAAAGCACTTACCACTCGAATAGTGAGAGCCTGGTTTAAAATCCTCTGAGCTGGCTTTTTGTTTATTTATTATTATTTTTTAACTATGTGCAGAGCCAAGTCTCTGCTGCAGCTGACATGGTTTCACTTGGCAAATCAATGAGACAGTGCTACAAGGGCAGAAAAGTCTTGCCTGTGAACTTTATACTGATCAGAGCTGCTGAACTGATGTCCCCAGCTGATTGCTGTCTTCATGGAACTAATCCGTGCCAAATGTCTGAACTCCCTCTGGCTCTCACCACCCACCCAGGCTCTTCCTACTGTGTATTTCTGGGGTAGTTCAGGCTCCAGCCAGCCATAAGTTGCAGAAATGTGTCCTCTCCCAAGTGCAATCACCACTTTTCAGCCTCAGCTTTACCTTAAGGAACTTTGTGCTCTATTTGGGGCTAAGTGCTTCCAAGGCAGTGAAAATGAGAGCTGCTGGTCTGTCCTCAGGAGTGGAGGGGACAGGAGGTTGACATCAATGGGACAAAGATGAAGGCTTTGTCTGAAGTGGGCTGAGGCACGGTATTACGTGTCATCCCTACTGGATAATAGGCTGTGAGAATCTAATGGAAGAAAAAATAGTCGAGTCTGTTAAGATGAAGTCAGAGTGTAAGTCAATTAATGACAATTACAGTAAAGCATGTTATTAAATTGGGATTTTTCAATAGGAGATATGGATTGCTTTTTAGTAATTTAAAATTATTTAAAACATGGCAGTATTGAAAATCACAGTCTCTATAATGTAAAACTTACTTTTGATTTTATTACTGAGCTGTTTTTTATATTTTTTTGTTTCAACTTCACGATGATTAAAGGAACAGGAGCTTTAAAGAGCAAGACATTCTTATTTCGGAATGGCAAAAGCTGCAAAAGTTGTCATGAGGCAAAATCTTGGAGGTGGCTGGAGATGAGCTGTGATTCTGCAGCATGATCCAAGGCAGAGCTGAAATCAGGTACAACCAACTGTATTTAAATGCAGTCCTAGCATGCAAAATGATAGATCATTATTTCTAGCCACTGACTGTGTCCGTATCACCAGTCAGGTGGTCGGGACTAGATGGCCTGTGTTGCTTCAATCATTTTGGCCGTTACTTCTCAGAAGCAAATGGGACCTGCTGTGCCTGATGCTCCTGTAACTCCCACCCCATGTGGCAACTGCCACGTGAGCTGTGGCCTCCAGATAAGAACTGAGCATTTTGCACTGGAAATGCCTGCACACAGACAAAGAGAACAGGAATGGACTGCCTCTCTGACTGCAATTTCCAGACAATTTTGGTGAACAGAGCTCAGCTCTGACTCAGGGTATTCCTCAAGGCTGGAAGGACAAATCCAAATGTACTTACAGCATGCACTGGCACTCCTGAAAAACTGGTTCCCCCTGTGGGCTCTGAGCCTGTACCAGCCTCTAGACAATCTGTGCCCCCTGGCTGGGAGTCAGAGACCTTAAGGGAACAGAGGGGAAATATGCAGACTTAGGAAGAGACATTCATGTTCCTCCCGGGGACCTCGGGGACTAGTTGATCTCTGCAGAAGGATGGTATGTTCAGCATGACTGAAAGTATTAGCTGGCTCAGCCCTGAAACCTCAGAACATTGTGTACGCTGCTTAAATCCAGTTTAGTCATTGCTGGAGGGAGGCAAGGCTGCCCTATCAGAAAAACCCTGACACACACCTGGGCTTTGTCAAACAAGAAATGCTGAAAGGATTTTAACTATCTTTATTTCCTTTTCATTTAATGATACTGCCCATTTTACTACTCAACTATGCACTTTAATGCACTATCGCTTAAAAAAAGCACTGAGATACTT
>WTSP01005231.1:27138-41470 GCA_025331215.1 Actenoides lindsayi | reverse complement strand
CTGTCTCTCCTGTGCTGAGGACTCCAGAGCTGGGCCCAGCACTGCAGGGGAGGTCTCACCAGAGCAGAGCAGAGGGGTGGAATCTTCTCCTTGACCTGCTGCCCACACTGCTGGGGATGCAGCCCAGGGTGCCCTTGGCTTCCAGGCTGTGAGCACATGGTGCCAGTTCATATGCAGCCTAGAATCTGTCAGCCTTAGTTTCATATCTATAAAATTCATACCCTAATTATTTTTTCTGTTCTGTCTTTTGAAGTGGGCAGCACTTTCAAAGTCTAAAATACAGAGGTTCAGCACTGTGTGTCTGAGGAGTGCCCAATGCAAGTGCAACCCAGCAGCAGGATATCTGTCCCTAGTGAACAGAAGGGGAGAAAACCTGTGAAAATGAGTGATTGACACCTTCCTTAAAGAGCTGTGCCTTCACACAGGGGCTTTTCCTGCCCAAGGAGGAGCAGTCTGTACCACCACAGCAGCAATGTTCTGCCTGGGGCTGCTGAACTGGACCTCCCTCCTCTTGCAGGAAAGACCTCTCAAAATTTCCTTTTCCTGAATAACTGTGGAAGCACAGAGGAAAACACCATTTTCACTCGCATTTAAATTCTCTGTAGAAGAAAACAGAATCTTTTTGGACCTGTTACAGCACAGCTCTGCCCTGTGTAGACCTGATATCAAACCCTGGTGTGACAACACCACGGGCAATAGGACACCTCACTCCACCTGCAACCCAGAGATGGCAAAATGCTTGCCTGGGACCATACTCACTCCCTGAGCATCCCAGTGAGAAGCTGAGGTTCCACCAAAAGACCAAGGCCATGAAAAGCAGAGCACACGAGAAATGCCTTCACTTCGGTCAATTCTGTAACTGGCTTCTGTTTTGGTGGCCCTGAAAAGTACCTTTCTTTTGATGGTGAAAAATTATTAACGGAGTTGTGAGTTGCCATGGATGCAGCATTCGGTTTATTGCAGACTTTGTCTCTTACTGTGCAGGACTTCATCTTCGGTGCTCTCCCGGGCTTGTAAATATTGAATAAATTGGCCCACTTTTTCTCAGAAGTCAGAGGCAAAATTGCCAGTAATTTAAAGGTGTGAGCTCAGGCCTGTTATATTGCATTATATTTTTTTATAGCATCGATCACCTCTGGTTTGGAAGTCTCCTGATTCTGCTTGACAAGTCAGGCTTCCACTCAGGTAGAAATAAATCTTCCAAACAGTAAAGGAAAAAAAAAAATCTCTTTGCCTCTGTAAGCCAACAGGGGAGAGCGTTTGGCCCTGGGAATGGTTTTGGCTGGGACTCCAGGGCAAGTGTTCTTACGAGTACCCAGAAAACTGTAGAGAAACTGCCTCTGCATTGCAGCAAGGTATTTGAAGAAATCCAAGTGATCTGCATATAGCATGTTGTTTAGCTGCAGTAGTTTTCCAGCTGGCCACAGTGTCAGGGACTGAGTGGATGGTGCTGACAGATAAACATTTGAGAATTGCTTGGACTGACTATAGCTGCAATTGCTGTAAGGAAACGAAATTGTTCCCTGGCCCTCTCAGAAGTTATTTGCAAAGGAATGGGGAGGGATAGGGTCTAAATCTTCAAAGCCAGTAGGCAATATTGCTGAAAAAAAATTATGGAAATTGCCTTCTACTCAGTTGTTCATTCTTCTTCTGCTCTAAACCATTATCTTTCTTTTCAGAGCAAGGAGCTCTGCAGATGCACAGACGTCTGGATAAATAGGGGTTTTTTTTCTGCAGTTAAATCTTAAGCATTTCTTCAGAGATTATAAAGAATCTCAACATTGCAGGGCCACTCTTGTATTTGAAGTGGAGTTTCCTGGGCTCTGGTGCAAACCATCAGACTTTAATCTCCCTATTTATCCACCTGTACAATTCAAGACACGCAAGGACAGAGCTGGACTGCCGTGGAGCATGGGGTCCCACCAGAGCAGGACCTCCTCTGTGATGTACACTCAGTTTTGATGCAGGCTTTCTTCTATGCGTGTAAAAAGGCGTCTTGTGATACCTGTGGTGGTAAAAACCTCCCAACAGACTTCCTCATTCTCTCAAAACCTTTGAAGCTCTCTATAGTTGGTGACCCCCATCCTGCTCAAGTGACTTTAGCATGCAAAATGCAATGTCCAAAGTAGAGAACAAGGATAATGTAATGACTTGGCCAAAGTTGCTTTAAATAGTGTTATCCATCGTTATTATTTATTCAGTAGCTTCTTTCACTTGTTTTAAACAAGCAAAGAGAGGAAAACATGAAACTCCAATTCTCCTTTCTTAGGGCTTGTTACATCCACCTCACCCACCTTAATGTTAGCAGTCCTGATTCAGGGCATCATGAGTAAAGGGAAAATTAGATTCACAGTCACCTTCCCAGTGTGGACAAACAAATCAGTTCCTCACTGGGCTGGTCCGAAGGAGACACTTTGTAGTTTGCCAGGTTGATTAGACCAGTTGCCTTTTACTTCCAGCTCCCTGCACCCATTTTACAGTCCCAGCCCAGAAGGCACCTGTGTGTTCCCAGGGCTCAGCCCCAGTCTCAGCTGGGACAAGGAGATAGCCACATTCATGCAGTTAGAGTTTTAACCCTTCAGATACAGCTTTTTCTTTTTTTTTTTTAACCCAGACATGATGTCGTTGCAAAGGCATGGAAACTGGAAACCAGTTCTCTGGGACAGAAAGAAAGAGACAGAGAGAGCAGCTGCTCTTCACTTCTTGGCCTGCTCTAGCACACAAAAAAATCATATTTGCAAAATGAGAGCTTTTTGTCCTGCACTGACTGAAGTTTTTCAATAGTTATGGAAAATCGGAGGGAGAAAAAGGTAAATTGCAGAAGAGAGCTGCAACACACAAGGGACCTCCTGAGGATTACTGGACCACACTGGGCTCAAGGTTATTGGTAATACTCTAAGTGAAGGGCAAATGCCACTGGACCAAAAAATGGTATGGGTTTGACTTTAAATAAGATTTCATAAATCCAGTCTTTGAGAAGTGACTGAGGACTGGGAGAATGAATCATCCCAAGCAATTTCAGGGTAGTTTACATAGTCTGACACTTTATGTCAAGCCACCCAGCTCCTTTATTTTTAGTACAATGAGAGATGGGTCCAGAAAGTGAGGATTAGAGGTAATACTTCCCAGCATTTGCAGATTTTTGGATAGAGGCTTTTGGCTCAACTGTTAGCAAAGATTAGGTGCATCTGCAGGGTTTGGAAGCAGAATTACATATGGGTCGGTTGGTTTTTTTTTTCCCAAGGTTCAGGTTGCATTGTGTTTCAAGGTTTTGGATCAGAAATGTTTTGACAAATCAGTATCAGAAGCATCTGAATTGTGAGAACAAGGAAGGACACAAAGATTTCCACCTGATGATAAGTTTTCTGTTATTCAGCAAAACATATCATGATTGAAGCGACCACACAAAGTCCAGGGTGAAGAAGCTATTAGCAATACATTGTTGTTCTTATTTCATAATTAGGCTATACAACAGCTTAATTACACTGAGAGTTGGGAAGTATGGAAGAACTTGAATAAGTAATACCAGTTTTTAAAACACAATTTTATTTTCTCTCTGTAAAGGTTCAACCGCTCAAATCCTCAGCACTTTTTCTTCTGTTGACTTGGATTTGGAGGGATACCCCAAGCAATGCTGATTCAGTAAGACCTTAGTTTGCCATGTGCCACTGATAGCTATGACTGTTTTCTCTCTTAGATTTCTGATGTGAAAATATCTTACCTGTATGAATGTAATACCCACATGTGAGGACTGGTTCTGGGAGAAACACACTTTGTTTGCTTTACCACAAAGATTGTGCATACGCTTGTTTTCCTATGGTTTGTTTAGGGTTTTTATTGCTGTCATGGATGGTTTTCTGACAGTGTAAGTTGTTTCTGACACCAAGATGATTCACATCAGCCAAGGATTTTGCCTAGAGGCATTTTCTGTTCAACTTGCTGCACTGAGGTGGCACATGACAAACACAGTCCCCACCAAGGTCGTCACTTTTCCCAGCTTTCCCCAAGCACATCACTGCAAGGAACAGTACAAGTGCAGAGCAGCAGCTACTTCTGGAGTCCCTGAACCCAAATGACTGGCATTCCTCCATGGGTTACACTAGAAAAGATGACAGGGGTAAGATAATCTTACGGTATTTCTTGAGAGACCAGTCCAAAAAGTGACTGTTTCCTGCAGGGCTTTCATTCAGATGATTTTACAGCCTTTTCAAGTAAAACCAAACCTACTCTAACCTTGACTTGATTAGATGATTTCACTTCACTGAAACTATACTCTTAACAAGCACATGTGTCAGAGCTGCTTATGTTCATGCCCACAAAGTGAAGAAGAAGTTCAAATTTATGCAAGTCAGTGAATTTCCAGTTAAAGAGAGGAGGGGGGCAGAATAAGGAAGAAAACAAAAAAGGAGGGGGAAAGTTGCCTTAAATTCCAGTACCTGGTTTTGTCTAGGAGGCACAAGATCTGGTACTTTCTCTTGTTAGATGATTAAGTTGCCCACAAAACAGGCAATATTGGATTTACACGGAGTGCTGTACAGCCTGTAAAAACTTCAACTATTTTTAAAAGATTTATTTATTTATTATTTAAATAAGCTACTTCCAGGTAAGTTCTTCAACAGGCCAAACTCTAGGAGTTTCCTTGGAGGTCCTCACAAGAAGCTTGAAGAGTTTCTCTAGATGACTTCAGTGCATGTGAAGGGATGGAGGGTGGTACCTCTTGCATCTCAGAATATGAAGGGCTAGGGGAAAACTCAGGAGTCCATTGTACCTGTCTCTCCAGAAAATGACTTCCCAAAGACTTTTAGGTGTAGTTGTGGGATGACTTTCAGAACCATACAGGTGGCATGCAGCTTTACCTTCCCCAGAGGCACACGCTGTTGTGATCTTTGGCTTCTGTCCCAGCACTATAAAGAAACATCAGCATCACAAAATCACAGAAGGGACCTCTGGAGGTCATCTTCTGGGACCCTCAAGTCCTTTTTTGCCAAGCTGCTTTCCAGCTGCGTGGCCCCCGAGATTCATGAGGAGAAGCTGTGAGACCTGATTCCTTCTCTGACCCCAAGCATAGGTCCTCCCTTGACCTAGGCTACAGTAAGGCCTCCAGGACCCCAGGACCTCCTCCCCTCATCTGCCCCACCATGTAACTTCTAACTCACCCCCAATATCTTTTTGCCAGCCAAAACATATCAAGGATGCTGATAGTTAAAAACCAAGCACATAAACCAACCATCATATGTCTAAATGTAAATATAGGTATGTTATGTATTAAATACTTGCAATCAGTAGGTCTAAATTCTTGCAACTGAATCTGCTATCTCTTTTTACTGACCCACAGGATGACTCTGGTACAAGAATACGTCTTGGCCAGCACAAGGCAGCAGGACATTTCCCCTGCCACTCCAAACAGGGAAGCCCACGTGCTGGCAATCTTGTGGCTGAGGTTTGTCACTCTGAAATGAGCCAGGATAATTCAAGGTTATGGTTCCCTCAGCAGCTCTGTTTCAGTCACAAGCGCATGTGTATAATAAGACATAAAAGTCAGCATCGCATACTGTGAGACAAAATGTTACAGACACCCAAGGGCCTTTGAGTTAGGATTTTTGCGGGAGTTAATATGTGGCTGTTAGTGGAGTGATTCCTTTAAAGATGCAGTCAAGGTAAAATTTTACATTTCATTTCCCCACTGCCATTTTCTTTAGCCTTGTCAGCTCTAAGAAAAAATCAATGGGGCATAAATCTCTGTGCACGTAACTGGGCAGTAACAGTGGAAGATGCACAGTAGAGAGGGCACAGACAGGACTGTGCTTAAAAAAAGGCTTAAAACTTCTTGGAGCTTGATGATGCACTGTCTTAAGGATCTCTGTTTCTATCCCAGATGTTTAACCTCCACAAGTGGAAAGGCACCAGTAGAGAATTATGGCACAAAGTAGAGGCAAGATAATTGTTTGCAAAGTCTAATCATAGTTGGTTTTTTCCATTGCTGTCTGACCATATCACTGGATCACCTTCAAACAGCTTTCCGCTGGAAGTCTTCACTCTCTAGCAAGATATTGTCCACACACTGATACAGAAATACTCTTCAGGTGCTGTAATTCGTGATATGGCTTAGCAAAGTGTTCCCTCTAGGGGTTTCTCCTGGAAAAAATACACCACAACAAAGCCAGGGGGAAGTATTTCCCTAACACTACCATAGCGAGCATTACTGTCCCGCATTCGGGATGCCATAGATTCTCACTGTGTGGTAGAACTCTTCTTGGTCCCTTCCTCCTTTCCTCTTGAATACATCTCCAACAGTAAGCAGAATCGGGACAATCAAGCGGTGTTTGTAAGAAAGCATGGCAACAGACTGAGAAATGTTTCTGAATTTAGCCCTCCTGTTTCATACATGACAGATGTAGTGACCCAGACTCGAGCACGTCTCTCAAGCAAAGCAACCGGATCCACGCTGGTTCATTAGCAGAGACGTAGCAGATGTGCTGTGAAAAGTAGATGTTGAAAAGCAACTGGGATTTGTGGGTAAAGCTCATGTTTCCAGCTGATAGAAGAGGATAGCAGACCCCGCATCGCTACCGTACAATCCTTTATCTGTCGCTGACCGTAACGGCTGCTGGTTTACATATTGCATTTCATCCGCCGAGCCAGACAGCAGCGGGTGTGAGTCACTCCTGGTAGTCCCGATGCCACGCATGCAGTAACTGAGATGCGGAGGTTTAGATGGGAAGCCTGAAGGCTGGAGCTGAAGATGGGTTTGTGGGCTTCACTGAGGACAAAATATTACTCCCTAGTTAAACAGCTGCAGTTGTATTTTCACATGTGATTGTGAAGAGGCCTGGGTTTTTTGTTTCCAAAAAGGAGCAAGTTCATGCAGACCTAATAGGAGCTGCAAGCACTTGATGTCTTTGGAAAGTAGGTCATTACTATGTTTATGTCTAACTTAGGTAGCCAAAGCTTCAGCGCTGCCCTGGTTACCACAGAAAATAATATGCAACAGAGGAGTGAGATATTTGAGAATACAAACTGGGTATCCCATCTTCCAGTCCTGGTCACATCATGCTTTCTGCTGGATACTGATGGAGAGAAAGCCTGAACTACTCCTGTTTTATTTTTCTGTGAATCAGTTTATGTATTCTTCTTACAGAAATGCCTAAGCATTGCTGCATCCATATTTTAGGAGATAATCTTTATTGTGTTTCTGCTCTGGACACTATCACAGCCACAGAAAAGGTGAACATTCTTTCCTGTAATGAGGATTTTATGACTTCTTTGTCCTCCCCTGTGCCTGTCCTAGCAAGTCATACTGTTGATACACAAGGTGATGGGCCTTAGCTGATGTAGCACTTGCTCTGTGGGTCCATCCTCACCCCTCTTTCTCAGAAGCATCATTACTGTGCATCCGCATCCCTCCTCTGTCAGACATTGGCTGCTTACAGCTTGGGCAATTCCTATTCCACAGCAGAGATCTATGAGAAACGCAGGAAGTCCAAAAAGAGCAACCCATGCAGTGGTCACACTTAAGCATTGGTTGCATTCAGCATTTCTGGATCAAGCCTTCAAGACGAACTGAGGAGGAGGGCAAGGAAGATTGGGACTATTTAGCCATGTGGCCATGCCTACGTGTGTGCGAGATGAAGAAATGCTGCTGTGCCCTCCTTAACTCTCCACTTGCTGAATGTCTGCACTGGAGCCAGAGGAGAAGTTTGGCTTCTTGCAGCTCTGATGGCCTTTTGTCCACCGCAGGTCAGCAGGAAGACTTGCAACGTGCTGTTTCAGACCCATCAAACAGCTTCATCCCACGTTATAGAACAAGTGCATTGAACAAGATAATAAAATAAGGGCTTTTCTCAAGAAAACGGAGATACTTCCCATGTGGCAGGGAAGGCACGATCAGCAGTGTGAGGCAGCTGCCTGTTTGTCTGCTGTGCTCACTGGAAGCCAAGGTGAGGCATTTAATAGCATAAGGGGTTAAAAGGCCACAAATTATCCGCACCCAGACAGATGAGCTTTTCAAGCCAGCACTACTGATGCTGCCAAAGGCGGGTGCATGAACCCAATCAGAGGGTGTTTGTGCACTTCATTTGCTCATGAGCAGTGATGGAAGAAAGGCTGGGAGCCAGCAGACCGAAGAGTTCCCGTTCACCATCAGCGCCTGATGCTGCACTGTCTGCTTGTGATTGCTTTCAGCTTGTGCAGTGGCTGTACTGACTGGTAGAACTCTATGTAGTTGTACTATTTTGGATTACAGAATCACAGACTGGTAGGGGTTGGAAGGTACCTCTGGAGATCATCTCGTCCAATGCCTCTGCTAAAGCAAAGTCACCCAGAGCAGGTTGCCCAGGATCACATCCAGGCATATTTGGAATCTCTCCAGAGAAGGAGACTCCACAACCCATCTGGGCAGCCTGGAAGTTTTTCCTCCTGTTCACATGGAACCTCCTGTGTTCCAGTTTGTGCCCGTTGCCCCTTGTCCTGTCACTGGGCACCATTGAAAAGAGTCTGGCCCCATCCTCTTGACCCCTGCTCTGTAGCTATTGATCAGCATTGATCAGATCCCCTCTCAGTCTTCTCTTCTGGGAAATTGTTTTAAGAGCAAATAAACACAATGCACAGGAACATTTCCTACCGTGGTGTTTTTCCACAGCTAATGCTCAGTGAAATCTGAACCAAGAAACAAATGTTTAGCACCAACTTCATTTGTCACTGAATATGCAGCCAAAAGCTGAAAATGGCCAAACAAAACCAGTTAGAAAATACCGTGACATGCAAAACAATACCTATCCCATGCAAGTTACTTGGTGGGGGATGTGTCCTCTGAGCCCTTGGCAACATGTAAAACCAGTGGAGGAGCAGGAGGCAGTGCCAAATGAAGGACAGGGACCCACGGGACAGGGACCCCCCTCCGTGACCAGCCACCTTGGCAATGACCTAAATGGTGAGAAGGTGCGACAGAGAGGTGCATTATACAGGAACAGCTGATTTTGGAGGAGACAAGAAAACATTGTGGCTTCACCCTGGAATTCAGAAGCATTTTGGAAAAGGTATGTTGAGATGGGACTGGAAAACACTGTGAGTATCTTCATATTGTAGACAGTCACTTCTCCAGAGGCTACTGCAGGCAGACTGCCAGCAGTCCTGGAGCAAGACAGGTGAAAGACAGTTGAGCCACCTCTGCTTCACAGAGTGGTTGATAGAGCTGTGGAGATAAACCTTGAAGTCAGAGATGCTGTTTCTGTCAGCCTTTCGATGATACCTAAGAGGGAAGGAGTTCAAGGACATAGAGGACACCACCGTTGAAAGGAACATAATATTTGAGAGCTCGCTGCAGCTAGAAGAAAACAGAGAGAGCTGTTTGCTGTCATCCCTCATTAAAATGCAAAGCAATGTCTTTGTGCGCTCTGTAAACAGGACTATTTCTTCTTCTCTGCCTGTGAACTTCAAATAGAGATAAAACTTGGGTATACCAGGTTTCAGAGGAGATACAATCTGAAGTATTTTTCCAAGAAACATCAAAAAATATCTATCTTCACTATGTGTCTTTCATGACACACACATATGTAGTGGGATCTGGGATGCTAAAATGGGGGGAATTTAGCTCAAGCATTTATCCTGCCCATTTTGGAAAATACCATGGCTTAAAAATTGGCCGAGTACTGTGCAAAAGAGCTCTAGCACCTAAACCACCAGTAAAGATGAAATAGTTGAGTCTGCAATGACTCTTCCAGCTGTTGTTTCTCTTTCCTGGAAAGCTTGTTCTTCTCTTAAGAAATATTCCAGCAGAAATTATTCCTCCAGAGATATCACTCAGTCTTATCACTCTGCCTTCAGCACCTTCACCACCTTTGGGTGCTGGAGCATGTACAAAGAAGGGCAATGAAGCTGGGGAAGGGTCTAGAGCACAAGTCTTGTGAGCAGTGGCTGAGGGAGCTGGAGTTGTTCATCCTGGAGAAAAGGAGGATCGGGGAGATCTTCTCACTGCCAGCAACTTCCCAAAAGGAAGCTGGAGCCAGGTGGGGTCGGTCTCTTCTCCCAAGGAACAAGTGATAGGACAAGAAGAAACGGCCTCAAGTTGTACATTAGGTTGGACATTAGGAAAAATTTATTCACAGGGTTGTCAAGGGCTGGCCCAGGCTGCCCAGGGTGGTGGTGGAGTCCCCATCCTCGGAGGGGTTTCAAAGCTGTGTAGATGTGGTGCTGAAGGACATGATTTAGTGGTGACCTGGCAGTGCTGGGTTAATGGTTGGACTTGATGATCTTGCAGGTCTCTTCCATCCAGAACAATTCTGTAAGTCCAACCTGCAGTTTGCAGTGGGTGAAGTACAAACACCGATGGTTTGGTGCAACACTCATTTTGCCCTGTTGATCTGATTGATGCATCATACAAGGGCATGAGCATCTTAATTTCCTTTAGTTCCACATCTTTCCTTTAGGTGCTATGCTGCTGTGCTTTGGCTAACTCGATCGTATTTCCCTTTCAGTTTGCACCAGTTCAAATGAGATTGTCCCTTGTAAACTCTGAGAGCCACAGCCATTTCCCACTGATCTTAGAAACACTAAGATATAGAAATGCTGAGCCTACTTTTGAAGAGGCAGTGTCACCTACTACTCCCAGCATCAGTGACACCGGTTTGGAACAGAGCAGGACACGTATCCAACCAAGCGGAAGCGGGATGGAGCAAAAATGAGAAATTAATGTAACACATATGGCTTTATTTTCCCTGCAAATCATGTTCAATTTAGGCCATAATGATTTATTCTAAAAGCACATTTAACTCCAATTTGGTTCTATATAACAGAACAGATGGGGGAAATCCACAGAGCTGTACTTTTCTGCAGAAATAAGAATGATTGCGTTCATATCCTGATTCTTTTTTTCTTCCCCTACCACCCCCATCCATCTTCAGATATTTGATTTTTACACTTATAAATTGACAAATGATTTATGTTCTGGATTTATATGGTGCTATCTGGGGGGCAGGGCCGAGTTCTCAAATTAGCACATAGCCATTGCTGTGCAAAAATGACTTCGTCATTCTGCTCTTCCCTCTTCCTCTCCTTGTCCTATATTTGCACACAAATACCATTGTTAATATAGGGCCCACATTGTTTTGAGTTCTGCTTGTGAAGAACTCACACCGATCAGCAGAGAGCGAGGGATTACGTGTATTCCCACAGCTGTGCTGGCACAAGCGGAGATGCTGGTGCATCAACATGGGAGCTATCAAAACAAAGGCAGACAAGGCTGTATTGTTTCTGTTTCGTCGAGGAAAACAAGAGAGAATATTTTCTTTTCCACTCTTGATAAAGGAGAAAAATAGTATGACCAGCCTTGCACTATTGCCACTTTGAAAAATCGTGATCTTAAGGAATTTCTAGGAAAGGAAAAATCTCACCTTGAAAAAATTAAGACCAGGTCAGATGCCCTAAGGCTTCCTGCTGCTTTTCTTTCTGTCTGCCAGGCTTGCTTCCCAGCCCCACAGCTCCAGCCAAAGCAGGGGCTAGAAGCAATTGCCTTTGCTGCACCCGTTGGAGCCGAGGCTGGGTTGCCAGCCCGGTGCAGGAACCGCTCTGAGCCAGCAGCCTGCTCTGACTCATTCCAGAAAACAATTTTACAGCCCTGGAAATGACTCTGGACTGGAAGATGACATTATTTTTATGGGCCATTGCCTCATTGCAGCACTTTACTTCATCCCCTTTAGCATGATGTGTCTTTTTATGCACTATTTTACCACCCTGTTATCTCAGCTCCTTATGGAAGCATCCTCCCATAGCGCTGTTTCCCACCACTCAAGCACTGTGCACCAGGCTCAGCATCCCTCCCATGGGCTTGGCAGTCCAAAGACCATCATTGCCCAAGAGTAAAGACCTTTCAAGGGTCTCTGCAAGAGCTTTACCTCCCCCTTGCACATTTACACCCGTGAGCAGTAAATATTAGTGCTACACCTTTGCCTGCACCACCTCTGGTTGTACCCCCAGGTTCTCCTTTCACCTAGGGCAAAATGCAGCCATATTCTGGGGCACTTGGGATGGACTGGAAACATGCACAAGAGAAACGTTGGATTTGGTAGAGCTGGCACTGCTGTTGCAGTATGCAAGGCCCAGGGAGCTCAATTGGTGTTTATTCTCGTCTTCAGGAGGTGGAATCTGAAACCCAAAAGATCCTTGCTTAATTTACTTAAAGGTCTCTTCCAGCCTAAATGATTCTACGATTTGCTGCAGATGGACAACCAGATTAAGAACCTGACCATGCCCTGTTCACACGAACCAAACCAATGTTGCCATTTTGAGTCCCATTTTTTCATCCAGAACCGTGGAAAAGGATGTGGCTACTTGCACCCCCCTGAGGCAAATATAGTCCAGTGCAGGAGGGAGGACTTTACACCATTATTCCTGCCAGCTGTGACTAGTAGGAGGTTCATCTCAGAGCTAAGCGGGAGCTGGGAAGGGAACACCATACCTTCCTAAGAGGCTGACACTCAAAATATATATAGCTAAAGGCTAGAAAGGCTAAAATTCATTATCATTTAGGAAAGGATTTGGGGGGTTTAGAGTTGGTGATTTTTTTTGTCTCTCTTTTTTTTTTTTTCTTTTGGAAAAAGTAAAGTTTGCAAACAGTAAGAGAAGTACTGAGATAAATTCAGTATTAAAAGTCTTACCTTTGTGAGCTTTTTATATAGAATTTGAAATATTCAGTGCATTTATAAGTGGAAGGACTCAAATCCAGAAGGAGATGTAAATGTATCTGTCTTGAGTACCGAGGGGCTTGTCCTTTGATTTCTGTCCCTTGTGTGTTCCATTTGCACCATTCGTATTTGTTCACGAACATCCTTAGCTATCAGAAATTATGATTTCTGAAAAATTGTTAGGAATCCAAGGCTCTCGTTTCCTGTCAAACATCTGCACAGAGCTTTGTTCAGCTTCAAAGCTTAAGTCAACTGCATTTAATATCTGAATTTGTCTCTGAAGCAGCAGCAACAGCAACTGACAGTAATAAAACCCTACAGGAAATAAACTCGGAGAAGAGCATGTGTAAGCCAGGTCTTGGTTAGATCTATCTTAAAAGCCAGGATGAAAGGCAAAGGCAAGAAGACTTTGCATTAGCAGGTTAAAGTATGGTTGCCAATTGCTTGTTGGAATTAAAGGATTCCATAGAGCTGTTCTAGGTCGTCTCCCTCGCACAGAGACTGCTAGGCGTTAAGTCAGCCAAGGGTCTTACATTTCCAGCTATTTTGGTGCATTCTGAAATTGTTTCTATTCTTAATACTCCATAGTCATTAAATTACAGCCAGCTGTGTCCTGTCGCTGACATTCTTTTCTGCAAAGTGTTTTTAAAAGGTAGTGCTTGCAGTTCATAGATGTTGGATTATCCAAGAGCTGAACGACAGAACAGCACAGAATAGAGAAGAGAGCAACCCAGGAGCTTGTCCCGCAGTGTTTTGTAGTTCATGTGAAATGCAGTCAACGTGTAGAAGGGGCTGGACACTGAGAAAAACTGATGGTGAAAGGGCATAAAGGAAATGAAAGCAGGAACTGACTTTGCTAAAATGAACAGGAGTGCTATTTTGACATGTCATCTAACATTCCGCAGATGGCTTCAACTAGAGTTGATTTGAGACCTTTCAAAATATTTTCCTTGTGTGCAAGATGACTCTTTACAACAAAGGAGAAAATAAACCCAACCCATATACCATTTGGCTGTTAAAGCCATTTAAATTAAACAATTGAACTGGCCTGTGTGTCTCCCAGGTGGGGATGCCTCGGATGCTGCTTTTAAAGAGCAGCTGCTGTTAAAGGCATGCTTGCTGCAGGGGAAGGAGGAGAGGTGAGGTAAAGTCCTCCCTCAAACCTGTCCCTGGGCTTCAGGGGAACTCGCTCTGTGTCGGTCACATGTTTGTCCTTCCTGGTGTGTGATTAACCACATGTGGTGGGTTGACCCTGGCTGGACACCAGGTGCCCACCAAGCCCTTCTATCACTCCCCCCAACCCCACCAGCACGGCACGCAGGGGGAGAATAAGGAGAAAAGCAAAGAGCCGTGGGTTATGAGAGATAAAGTTGTTGTTCTCTGCTGCCTGTCCGCAAGCGATGTCAGGCTGAGACCAGGCAGCAGGGCTCCAGAACACGCAGCAGTTGCTCAGAGGACAAAGCCAAATGCCCCCCCATCCTCCTCTTGCCCTCTCCCTTTATAGCTGAGCTGACGTCACATGGTATGGAATATCCCACTGGGCAGCTCAGCTTGGCTGTATTCCCCACCCTGGTGCCCTGTGAGCACTGGCAGTGATAACACGGGGGTGTTATCAACACCCTCCAGCTCCCAGTGCTGCAGCATGAGGGCTGGAT